>JACEVL010000252.1:20000-47500 GCA_020284085.1 Aporrectodea caliginosa | reverse complement strand
TGGGTGGATGGATAGATGGATGGATAGATAGGTGGATAGGTGTATGTAGGGACATAGCCAGGAAACAATTTCGTGATGGTGGTTTAGTTTTCGGGGAATTTTCCATTGAACATAGTCGTATTTTTCTACATTTTTATTTTTTGTAACAGTAATGCACTTATTTCAAGGAGGTTTGAACCCGTAAATGCACTCCCTAAATACGCCCATGGGTGGATGGATAGATGGATGGATAGATTGATGGTTGGAGAGGTGGATGAAAAGGTGGATGGATAGATGGAAAGGTGGATGGATAGATCGAGAGGTGGATGGATAGATGGAGAGGTGGATCGATAGGTGGAGAGGTGGATGGATAGATGGAGAGGTGGATGGATAGGTGGAGAGGTGGATGGATAGATGGAGAGGTGGATGGATAGATGGAGAGGTGGATGGATAGGATGGAGAGGTGGATGGATAGATGGAGAGGTGGATGGATAGATGGAGAGGTGGATGGATAGATGGAGAGGTGGATGGATAGATGGAGAGGTGGATGGATAGGATAGATCGAGAGGTGGATGGATAGATCGAGAGGTGGATGGATAGATGGATAGGTGGATGGATGATAGATGGAGAGGTGGATGGATAGGTGGAGAGGTGGATGGATAGGTGGAGAGGTGGATGGATAGGTGGAGAGGTGGATGGATAGGTGGAGAGGTGGATGGATAGGTGGAGAGGTGGATGGATAGATGGAGAGGTGGATGGATAGGTGGAGAGGTGGATGGATAGGTGGAGAGGTGGATGGATAGATGGAGAGGTGGATGGATGGATGGAGAGGTGGATGGATGGATAGATGGATACGTATTCGTTCGTTGTTTATCCGTTCATATTTCATGCACAACGCATGTATTAATAATTATACTTATTTGCTGTGGCGGCCTTTGACAGTCTTTGACAGTTCGTGCTATAGGTAAGGTCAAAAATGCCGCCCATACTCATAAATGACATCTTTTCGACGGAAGAGACCATCATGTATTTTGCCGGAATTTGCCGCCCCTTGAAAAATGCCGCTCTAGGCAGCCGCCTATGGTCTATGCCTAAAGCCCACACTGTTTATTTGCTCATTCCTTCATTCTTTACCCGTTCTTTCTTCAAGTTATTCCTTCATTCCTCGTCTGTGTGTTTTTGCATGCCTCAATGTCTTCATGCATGCATTGATTTATGCACTCATTAAGTAAAACAGTCTATCTATCCATCCATCCATCTGTCCATTCGTCCATCCGTCCGTCCGTCCGTCCGTCCATCCATCCATCATTATCCATCCATCCATCCATCCATCCATCCATCCATCCATCCATCCATCCATCCATCCATCCATCCATCCATCCATCCATCCATCCATCCATCCATCCATCCATCCATCCATCCATCCATCCATCCATCCATCCATCCATCCATCCATCCATCCATCCATCCATCCATCAATCCATCCATCCATCCATCCATCCATCCATTTTATGGAATCCCTCTTTAAGTCATCCATTCAGATGCACACCAGCCTTGGCCAAAAACCGGAACTGCAGGACAACCTTATGTACGCACCTGTTCGGATTCTTTAGACATCCACTTTTATAGCGCTGTCGAGGGACTCATAAAGTCCAGAGACATAAATATACATGAGCCATCATCAGCTGACGTACAGCCAACCACTTTTGTCTTTCACAAAGGAAGGCCACACTATATACTGTCGAAGTCCAACATAGTAAATCAATGAAAAATTCAGATTCTGTATTCATTATGCTGCGGAATAATTGTACATAAACTTAGGCGTATATTGGATTTCTGTCTTGCTGTTGGAGACACGGGGCGAATGTACACAATAACATGGCTACAATGGGTTGGTCTTTATGCGTCGGTTGATTCTTGGCCGTTACTGCTTGATAGAAATTCGTGCATCGATAGACTTGAGCTCCAAGTGAAAAAAACAAACAAAATGTACTACGCAAAGAAATGTCTAGAATATGCAGACACTGCTTTGTCCCGCGAGCGCGGACTGCTATGCCTATGACTCGAGCCTTTGCCTTCATTGGCCCTGCACTATGGAACCAGCTCCCTCCTTCGACACGTTCTTCAAGCTCCTGTGCGTTTGCTGGTGGTCAAATAAAGAATGTTCTTACTTACTTGCTTTACTCCTTATTTACTGGCGGGCCAAGTTCCTCTTAGCGTTGTCTCAAGACCAGTTTCTTTTTTATGGGTCTCTCGCACTGGGAGCACCTCTGATTGGTGTACACTGCTAGAGGCGCTATATAAATTTATAGATACAATGCAATACAGTACTGTGTTAGCTAATCGCAGTCGTAGTGTTGAAATTTCTACAGCGTCTAAACAAGCTAGAACGTTCCGGCACGATTCTATGCCTCTATGTATTTATAACATAGGTTTATATCTGTATTATATAAGTTAATGTTGTTTTTGAAGATATTTCTAATATAAATACTATTATATGTAACTGATCAATCAGTAATTGGTCTTCTTTCTTTTCTAATAATAATTTGTAATCATACGAAGATTCATTCATTCTTTACTTGAATTTGTATAGCGCCTCTTCAAGGGATCTACTCAGAGACGCTCCCAACCCCAATAATAATAGCTGATTACAAGACGCTAAGGAAGAGTCTTAACTGGGTCTTTGTGGAGAACGGGCAATTAAGCTACCGTACATAAATTTATGCACCCCACCCGTTCGCTGTTTGATACGCCGACATATTAAGAGACCCCGTTCTTAGGGACCCCGTTGCATTTCATCTGACCTACTGTACGCCCTGCAGTTGGCTTATGTGTAGGCGCTTTTCCTATCTCCCTTCGCCTAAACGTCACTAGGGACTTGTCTTCTGATTTTAGTTATCACTTCTGGGAGGATCGACCCTGCAATGCTTGCATACTGAGTGTTATATACCTAGCTCTCAGTCACTACGTAAGGTAGCGCAGAAGGCAACGGCCTTGGCAGACACAAGATGTTGTTAAGAACTGGATGCTGTCATTGAATCGCCACAAATTAATACTGATTTCAGTGATCAGCGTCTGCTGTAACGTTCCATTTGGCCACAGTAATTTCTGTGTTTATCAGCCAGTACCTGCAGAATTGCAATAGCCACAGTCGGTCCTTTTATGTCGGCATGACAAAGAGAGATTAGATTAGCCGCCGCTTCGAAGGAGAATTTACGCAGAGAAGGACACATTCGCCCCACCATACCCTTCCAAAGGACACATTCGCCTCTCCGTCCCCTTCCAGTGACTTCGCTTTCGATTAAGACTGGTGATTCATTGAATACAAACAGGAAAACGCAAATACACAAATCTACGACAGGGGTGAAGAAACTGCAAATAGAATTATTTGTACGGAAAACCAAACACATAAACTCACACTCTTCTGAGTAGATGTTTGAAAATGCGCTGCACAAACATCGTTTGAGAGTTGGCCTATGAAACAAGGAAAAGCCAAAAGTAGAGAAATGTGCATAAGACTGAAATAAACAATGATTTTGAAGAGTTGCTGGATTCCACATCGCTAAGCGCCTGCGAATAAGCTGGTTCCCGCGACTTCGCTATTGTGGGCGCTCTCGAAATCTCGAGTTTACGATTACGATTTACGATAACGATTACGATTATCCACTTAATTTGTACAGCGACACAAGGGATCAGTGGCTTATTCCCATTTGACGAGGCTCTATGGACGACGACGATGGCTGGCCAGAAATAAGTTCAGTGCAGACCAGTCATCGAGACAAGTTCAACCGACAGAGGGCTGAGAGACGATCATTAGGAAGTAGGCTAATCATATTCACTGCTAACAACTTATCCCTCCACGCTGAAATAGATGTCAATAGACGCCATGACCGGGTGCTGCCAAAAGCTGACAACCCAATGAGGAAAACATTTATAGTCAGAATGTTGTTCGCCTACTAATTAGATCTGTCTCGCAATCTCACTGGTCATATATACATTGTAGATTTTGATGTTTGATGTTTTGATGTTATTGTTAATTTATATTGCTCATGCTTGTTTACCAGAGTGCTGTTTGGCAGCTGGTTATATTAAAGAATATACTTACTTACTTACTTAAGTCCTTAATTCGCATATATCCAATTAAAACCAGGCGTGCCATAGCGGATACTAAGTGATATCGTCAAAGATACATCATAGGTCGCTCGTCTCTTTGCATTATCAGATCTTTTTAGTAGCCTTGCGGTGGAGCAGTCAATTTGTCTATTCCAATGTCTATGGGACTGTTGACCTGTCTATATACCATGCTTGCGGTACCCTCCGTTCTACAGAGATGAGGTGACACGATATTACTTAAGAATCCATGGCTGCTTGGTTGAGCACAATGCTCCTAAGATAGGCCTAATGCGCATATTGATTATTGACCCGTGGAGAGGTACAGTAACTAGCCGAGCGACAGCATAACGGGGCATACATTGTAATACTCTGCTGCTGAAGAAAAGATACTAGATCAAATCCTTCGATTAACTATCGTCCCGCTAATTAGTCCGATGTGTGTGTGCGTGTGTGTGTGTATGTGTGTGTGCGTGTGCGTGTGCGTATGCGTCTGTGTGTGTGTCCTGCAGACAGATGATGGCAATGCTCTGTCGATTGGCCGTAGTGCTGATGGTATCACGTTCCACCTTCGAAATACCTTCTACGTTGAGTTGAAGAGTTCTCAGGGTCGGTCCTTCACCTTGCAAGTCAACGACATCGTCTGGTCGGGCTCTGCTGCAGCGGTCACCGTTGTTAATGGCACGTAACCGATGGATTCCCTGTAGAATTCAGTCCGCTGCTGTGGCCATTACTTCCCTCGGCCTTCACCGCGGGCACTAAAGAGGAGACCGATGAGAACGCTTATCCACTGCTCGAAGCTCCGAAGGGATTGAAGCGGCAAATCGGAAGCGGATAATTTGAAAGCAACCAATTTTGGACGTGCACACAGGCGGAAAACCCCGAGTCTAAATATATCGCCAACAACGGAAACGGAAGAAGCCGACAGACGGATGGACAGACGGACAGAAAGGCGCTGTCCACAGCGTGACGTCTCAGGAAGAACACCCAATCACGAAAGCGACCGCAGTTTGCTCAACAAGGACGTCATGCCAGCAGCGACTTAAGAATATTTTCCAGCATTAGCACTCATCCACTTACACGCATGACCTGCATGGAGATCGTATACATTTTTATATAGGCCTATACATATATAAGTAAGTAAGTAAGTAAGTAAGTAAGTAAGTAAGTAAAGTAAGTAAGTAAGTAAGTAGTAAGTAAGTAAGTAAGTAAGTAAGTAAGTAAGTAAGTAAGTAAGTAAGTAAAGTAAGTAAGTAAGTAAAGTAAGTAAGTAAGTAAGTAAGTAAGTAAGTAAGTAAGTAAGCCAGTCAGTCAGTAAGAAGTAAGTAAGTAAGTAAGTAAGTAAGTAAGTAAGTAAGTAAGTAAGTAAGTAAGCCAGTCAGTCAGTCAGGAAGTAAGTAAGTAAGTAAGTAAGTTTATTCTTTATTAAACCAATTGCACATCCGCACTCTGGTGTACATACGTCTTAATAACAATCATCTGTCAATATGAGTACAACATTATAACAATAACAATACAATACGCTTGAATTAAATATAAGATAAGACAAGAATATTCTTTAATTGATGAAGTCTTGTGCTGTAGGTAATTATCTGCAAGAGGTTGACAATAGTGCGATCGCGTGTACCCTATGTGTATATGTAATTTATATCGATATGCATGTTATGCATATGTATAACCAGTGATGGGCACTAACTAATTTTTTTTAGTTAAACTATAACTATTTTTCAACTAAAATAAAAAAGTTTAACTAAAAATTGACAACTGATTTTGTAAATAAGTTAACTAAACTAAAAATATTTAGTTAAACGTTTTCCAACTTTTTAACAAGCTTTTTTCACAAAACTTTTCACAATTACAGAGGTTAAGTGAACTGTACTAATGCAGAGCGTCATTGACAATTTCATTTTCAAACTATGTAATGTGTCCTAGGCTAATAGTCCTAGTACAGTTCTACAATAAAATCATGAAGAAAGTTGCTAATCGTGCAATGCAATGAAATTCACTTGACTTGAGTAATAAAACCATTGTATTGTATTTTGTATTTTCGTTTATTCAAAACTGGCTGTCATAACGCAGCCAACGACAAAAGTGCGTAACTTGTGAAGGCCTATGCCAGTTACTCATAACAATCATTGCGGAAGATAGCTGCTGATTTTGTTACTTAAACTTTATAGCTAATAGCCTAATAACTAACAAAATTAGTTAAACTTTTTAGTTAATAACTAAAAAATATTAGTAAAAATTTGATTTTAACTAAACTATTTTATTTTAGTCAAACTTCTGCCTTAACTAAATTTTTTTAGCTAAACTAAAAGTTTGTAACTTTTTAGTTAACTTTTGCCCATCACTGTGTATAACATTGTATTAACAGAATTGTAGGCCTATCTACCTATCTATATTTATCTATGGAATTTATATAGCGCCCATTCAAGATAACTATACTCAGAGGCGCTCCCGACCCAGGCCCGGTCGAAGAGGAAGGTCTTAAGTAGTCTATAGAAAGATTGTTCGCGTATGATAGGCCTACTTTCAATTACTTTGTGAGAACAGTTACTGTGATGCATCGCAGAATTGTAACATTTGTTCTCTAAAATGTGAAGGCCTATGCACGGCATAAATTACTTCTCAGTTTGTTGAACTTGTGTTTCCTTTGCTTTGTCTGGCTTTCTATCCATGTTTGTGATTAGTTATTTTTTAGCGAAATAAACTATATACATATATGTATGTATATAAACATATATACATAAATACATACATACACAATTTACACATATCGGAATGCAGCATATGCTTCGCTAGTCCGTGTCGTCCGTAGTCCGGAATGCAATCTATTGCGGTGTCTACTGTTCTGTCTATAGAACGAGCTGTATTTCGACTTTTTATATATGCAGATAAAATTAATATCACCCAATGTGGATGTTTTCGTCTAATTTCCAATTTGGAACCTATTGCGGTTGAATGAACAGGCATTGTGCAGAGGCGTATTATCAGTATTTGTGTCTGTCTGTGTGTCTCAGTCCGTGTCTGTGTCTGTGTCTGTGTCTCTCTCTCTGTCTGTCTTTCTGTCTGTCCGTCTGTCTCTATCTCTTGCAGTATGCGAAATGCGATTCGATTTTCAAGCAAAAAGGGTAATTAGTTTTTGTTTTGCAAAATGGAGATACCGTTGTGTCAACAGATAACAGCGCGAAAATCTACTTGACGCAAACAAGCGATCTACATGTAGACCTCTATGCATACACGTTATATAAAACAATAGTCATCCAATAATAGTTATAGCCTATATATCTATTGCATAGAAATAGGCCTACACGTATAAATGTTGTTTACCGATTTCGCTTCCATGATATACATGTAGAAGCAAGACCTAAATTAGTGTTTTCTGACGAAAAGTATGCGGTTGGCATTGTTGATTGTACTGTCTGTACAGTTGACTTGTTTCAAGTGTGTAGCTAGCATTTTTGAGAGATTTGCTCACCAACAACACAGGATTCCATTCTAATGCCTGAAATTTTAGTTACCAGCTCAAGTACAGTTTGACAGTATATGAGTGAGAGTGTGCACGCAGTTGTCATTTCTGAGTATTTTAGGTACTTGCCACACACACGCACACGCACATTAGTGTGAATCGCACATTAGCTCCTCATTTATTGTTATAAATCATCCGCTACCCACTCAGTTACCTTAGCTTATCATGTTTAGTGAGTACCTAACGTTTGCTATATATATATATATATATATATATATATATATACACACACGGTGACACACCAATATACATATTGCACGCCGCAGTTAGGCCTCTAAGTGTCACGTGTTATATATTTCTACGTAGTTTCTATTTTGTGGAAAGTGCAGACGTTTTATTATATCTAAAGCTCGTCATACGACTGAATAACAGTGAATATATATATATATATATATATATATATATATATATATATATATATATATATATATATATACATGTACTCAGCGAGTATACTTCGTATAGGTTTATGGGTATATTTCACAACAGGAGGCAAATTAGATAAATTTCCGTCTTCTCCTTTGGACGGCTTACACAAAGAGTAAAATTATCATTTATAATTTTTAAATACATTGTAGGGCATGAATTAGTTATAAAAAATTATTTATATTATATTATTTAGATGATTAGTATGAGAAAAAAATTATAAAGTCCAATTTTAACCCGAAATTGCATTGTCCTTTCTAATGGTGAGTCAATTCAACGTTACGTTAGGGTAACAGCTGAAACGCTTAACTGATGTTTTATAATTTTTAGATCATTAACTTACATAATTATATCCATTGCTCTATATGGTTTTTATTAACTAACTAACAAACTAAATAATTAAAAAATAAATAAAACCTTCTGTCTTCAAATATTGGTTACAACACCGTTACGAATGGGCTTCTGCCATCTGGGGAATAAATTGAAAACTCTCGGTTTTTGAATTGGCATCTTCGATAGCAGGGAACCAGTCTGCATTGATTTTACCAATAAGAAATCAATATGGATGTTTGCTTCTGTTGACAATTTTCGGAAATTTATCCAGTAATGTAATAGTATAAAAAAGATTTACAACTCCGTGACTGTAATTATTGCACTTTGCGTATATATAAAATTTTTTTATTTCAAAAATAATATTGAAATTGACAGCCTCGCCACTATAAACTAACTATTTATTGTAGGCCTATCTTAACTCGTCCGGTAAGCATGGAGACCTAATTATGAATATTTTACAACTCCGTTACTACAACTCCGTTACATTATTTTCTATTAAAATGAATTTATTTAATGGTACATGTAGAAAATTTGTCGTAAAAATAGTTTAGGTTGCTGTGTAATAATTATTTAATGCACACTTAATACTAATTAATCACTAGGCCTATTATAAACAGTGGCGGTATATTGTATTGCGTATTTATTAAGTAACGGAGTTGTAAATATTTAGGAATCAAAGTTGTATGTGTTTCACACAGTAAAAAACTAAAATAAAAAATTTGGCCAAATCTGTCAAATTTAAGCTCTGCTCAATATCAAATATGCTTCAGGACTGCCAGCAATATATATGTGTAAGACATTTTTTTTATTTTGCATGACTTTCTTTTTCTCTAATTCTATTGCTGAATTTGACGCCTGTTGTGAAATATACCCTTATATCATCTTCCGCATCGTGTGCTCTGGCAATCCCTAACTGAATACGCTTTGTAAATATAAGATAAGACAAGAATATTCTTTTATTGACCAATTACTATCCGCATTTGGTGTACAGGGTGGTAATAAACATACATCATCCATTGAGCTGATGATGACAGTTAAATATTCTAAAATCACACCTTTTATCCTAAATCCGGAAATCCACATATCATCTTAATGATGAAAGTTTCCTCATCATGCCATCTGTGCGGTTATGGGCCCTTGGGCGCAGCTGGTAGAAGGCAGCTTTGACGGGCGGGAGCATGTCGTGCAGTACATGACCCCCATTAACCAGGACAGCAGTAAAGAGTCTGGAATCAGTCCTGATCAGCACAAAGGAGGGAGTATCCTCAGGGAGCTAATAGAATCGGAAAAGGCGGCGCATGATGGGCGGTACCGGTCACATGGCCAATAAAACCCACCAAGCTGGGGAGGCATATAACATCTTGGCCAGTGTTGTGGCCCTTACCACTTCGTAGTTGAGGACCAAATAAACAATGAGCAACAAGAATGCGTATTGCATAAAGGGATTGGCACGCCCGACAATATATTATGTGCTCGACATGACCCCTAAAACCTAAGCTGAGACTGTGACGCCCAGGATCACCATACTGGAAACCCTTTCCAGTTCCGGCATGACATCAGGGGTGCCAGGTTGGCCACGACCCCCACCCCCGGTCGGTGAATCAACATCTCATAGGATTTTTTGTGGTTGAGCTTCAGATTGCATTCTGCAGCCAAACGTGACACATGCTCCAGTTCTAAATGCACAAAAACCTTACGCAAACACTTGTTACTGGTGATTTTTCGAGAGTTGTGCCAGAAGGGCGACTATGAAGGCTTGTCTTCAAGTGGTTTCTGAGAGTTGTCCCATGTCAGAGACAATTTCAAACTTATAATTATAAATGCCAGTCTTCTTCGACTGTGCCATATCGTGAATGGAGCCGCTTCGCTTCCATGCCATAGAGGAACTCGCAATCTAGCTCACTATAACGGAGCTGACACCAAGTCTGTAGATTAGGAAAGTGACAGACTGCCATGGTCACTTTGGTCAGTCCTGTTACACAGAAGCAAATGCAGCTGGAAGACTATAATCCCAAAGGTGTGGTATATAAAGACAGCGTGCATATATAAGATGACGGATTGCATTAATTTTGGTTTTCATTATTATAGTCTCACATTCCTTCGTCTTGCAGGAGAAGATTTTGTTGCTCATTTATGGTCTAATAAAGGATCATATCAGATTCTCATATGGCACAACCTTGTGTTCCGCTCTTCTATGTATCTATGTACTTGCGTACGTATGTATATATATACATGTATGTATGTATGTATGTAATGTATGTATGTATGTATGTATGTATGTATGTATGTATGTATGTATGAGCACTTGTTATAGCGCCCCTTCAAGATTTCTACTCAGAGGCGCTCCCGACTACAGCGCGGACACTGAGTCGGAGTTACACGCCGGAGCGCATGAGCAATTGCGAGTGAAGGACTTGCCCAGGATCCCTACGCGGCATGTTGAGGTGGATTCGAACCCGCAACCCTCCGGCTGCAAGGCACCGATGTATACCCCTACATGTACCGCGCCCCACAATGTATGTATGTATATGTATGTATGTATGTATAGATGTATGTATGTATAGATGTATGTATGTATAGATGTATGTATGTATAGATGTATGTATGTATGTATGCATGTATCAAGACACCCATATAGCGCATTTTAGTATCTTTACAAAAGTGCACACCTATGCTATCCAACTGATCTTAACAATAATGTTCTCAGACAGTTTGCAGAGTATGCTGCTCAAAGTCAAAGGCAACTAGGCAAGGGTGCAGAAATGTAATGGGAACTTTTTAAGGAGGGCAGTTCAAACAATGCGAAGGGAAAACGGGCTCGATTTGATGTGCGGCAGCGCGGCACTTGCACGTCTCCACGGTCCGGAAAAGAGCCCAGCGATCTCCGACCCAGCTGAGGCGAGACTGGAGCAGAGAGCGACCTAATGTATATGCCTGGGCAGTGTCAACAACCGAGACACATACCAGGTAATGATCTCGATTGCATCGCGCTTCACAACAGGAAGCCTGTGCAATGTTTCTCGATTAACTCTTCAGGTGTGTAATTCATGTACGTGTCTTTGCAGCTGTTGCAATCTGCTTTGCCGATACACTTCCTGCATCTATGCATCTCTCTCTCTATGTCTGTGTCTCTCTCTCTCTCTCTCTCTCTCTCTCTCTCTCTCTCTCTCTCTCTCTCTCTCTCTCTCTCTCTCTCTCTCTCTCTGTCTCTCTAATCTCTGTCTCTGTCCGTCTGTCCGTCTGTCTGCATCTGTCTGTCTCTGTCTCTCTTCTCTCTGTCTGTCTGTCTCTGTCTGTCTGTCTCTGTCTGTCTCTGTCTGTCTCTGTCTCTGTGTCTCTGTCTCTGTGTCTCTGTGTGTCTCTGTGTCTCTGTGTCTGTCTGTCTCTGTCTGTCTGTCTGTCTGTCTGTCTGTCTGTCTGTCTGTCTCTCTCTCTCTCTCTCTCTCTCTATTCTGTTTACTTCTCCAAAGTTGTCTCTCTGTATATCTCTCTCTGTCCGTCTAGCTGTCTCTGTCTTTCTTTCTGTGTGCTGATTGCGACTTGATTTCCTGACTGCGTTTTAATTTTGGCGCGCCATCGGTTGATGTCTTGCGCATTATGCACTGGCGCTATAGAAGTTTCGAAATTACTCTCTCTCTCTCTGATTGTCTCTCTCGGTATGTTTACGTGTATGTCTTCTTCGCTGGGTTTCTGCCATATTTCTTTTTGTTTGCCTCACTGTTTGTCTCTGTCCGTCTGACTTAATCTCCCTTGCTGTGAGAATGTTTACACGTATACTATTCTGGACAGGACAGACAGACAGACAGACAGACAGACAGACAGACAGACAGACAGACAGACAGACAGACAGACAGACAGACAGACAGACAGACACAGACAGACAGACAGACAGACAGACAGACAGACAGACAGACAGACATGTGACAGACAGACAGACAGACAGACAGACAGTCAGACAGACAGACAGACAGACAGACAGACAGACAGTCAGACAGACAGACAGAAAGACAGACAGACAGACAAACAGATAGACAGACACAGACATGCATACAGATTGACAGACAGACACACAGCCACACAGGCATACTCAGACACGTAGACAAATTCAGACCAGACGGTAGAGACACAGAGCATATACACAATTGACACGTCAGAGAGACAGGCACACAGACACCTACACAGACACCTGGACAGACATAGAGATCCGACAACAGGTGTCAATTAAGCGCTGCTCTTTACAAAGGTAAGCAGGTTGATGATATTCGTGATCATGTTGTGAACGCTCTCGTCCTTTGAAATGATGGATCTTCAAAAGATGACAGACTACAAGAGGTGCCAGGGGAGGGGGCAGGCGAGAGGTGTGGACCGGAAGAGCACGTCCACGGCGCATGCGCGGTAACCTGCGTCGATCGAAGCCAATTTCCGGTGGAAGTCAGCGACTGAAATGGATAGGAGTCTTGAAGATCTGAGGCAGATGAGATGGTTGACTAAAATGAGACCGCAGCACGCTTTCAATAACACCTCGCCATATAATATGACGATCTGATGATAAATAACGGAGGCGCTTTTGAAGGTATACGAAGCAGCACACAACGGGGGATAGATCAACAGCCGATTAAGTAACAGAAGAGGAACAATGGAATTAGGCCTACACCAGAGACTGCATTGATCAGTCTTAGGGTAGAATATGGCGACGGATCAGGTGGAAAAGTGGAGTTTTTGTTGATTGGTTGACTGGTGTATATATACTGCCTAACGACACTGTCATAACAAAGATGTCTAGCGTTGCCCTCCTCCTCTATCCTGGCTCGGGACTGGCGCTACCAGACAACGGACAGTGGCGGAGTATATATATATAGGCGAGTTTTGAGAATGGACTGAACTGCAATACAGAAGGTGTAGAGCAGGCGCAAGGGGGCAGTGAATTGTAAATTATTACCGGACCATCCTCAAAGAGCAAGAGACGTCCTCGTTCATGGTTTCATACAGATTTGTTTCTGTTTCCGAGTAATAGCCTAAGCGATGGAATTGATCTATAGACTCTTACCTTCGAATTGGTACTGAAAAGAAACTTGTGCATCAATTTGAAATGTCTTGAGCGAGATACATATTTTGCATAGACCCGAGGGGTTTCGAACCCCCACGCTTCATTTTTTTATCGAATGCTTTTCCCTGGAACCAAAATTGATCTACAGACCATTACCTTCAAATTGGTACTGAAAACGAAACTTCTACATCAATTCGAAATGACTGGAACAAAATGCACTAGAACGGCCCCACACCATAGCCTATTACTTGCGGATGCATCTGATGAAGAGTAAGAACGGTTGATTATAGTAGGCCGATTAGGTTTTGATCGAGTTGTTCGGCGAACTATAGTTATGTAAGTTAACACTTTAGGAAAGGAGAGCACCTATTTCTGCTTGTAGATCAGTTTATGGTGTTAGTCAGCCAGGTAATCAGAGCATCGAAAATCAATCGGTTAATCGGTAAATCGATCAAGCTAATCCATCAATCACTTTAGAGAACATGAAATTACAAATCAAAAGTCGTCTGTGGATGTCTGACGCCTCTGTATGATTATCTTGAAGAGACGTTACAGAGATGCTATGAATGAAAAATGATTGCATCAATCAATCAATCAGTTCATAAATCAATCATCCGGTCAAATAAATCCAGTCAGGCGAAGCACCTTCAATCAATTTATTAGACATCCAACGATTTTATGAATTTGTCAATCGATCATTCCGTTAATTACGTGCTGCGGTTCTTTGTCTAAATCTGCTCTTTTTCTGTGGCCTTGATGGGATGCCCTTTGCAGTCGGATTAGACAGAAAACTCGGTCAAAACAACCGCAACCGAGCGCCATATGTTGTCTTCAATTTCCCGTGACTCTCAATTTAATGCGCATAAAAAGTTCGTGCGAAAATTCAATCGCATAAGCCAGGAGATAAGCCGGACAGACTCTATTTCTAGCGAGAGACACGAGGGACACAGAGACACAGGCAAACAGAATCAGACATACAGAAACACGGACGGAAGGGATAGACAGTGACAGAGAAGAGAGACTACTGAGTGGGAAAAGGAGGTACAACAGGTTTGGACAGATTAAGACAGAGAGACTAAACGAAGGGCAAAGACAAATGGACAGTCAAGAAGACAACTAGAAAGAGGGACAGGCAGACAGGCAGACAGACAGGATTGCAGAGACAGAAAAAAGACAGACGGGGAGTGACATATAGGAAAGGATTAGTCTGATGCGTGCATTACTACGCGAAGGGCAAACATCCTGCAGTGGAGAAGGTGTTGCGTCTCCTATCATCTAAATCTCGCGTAGATCTCGCGCCGTTGGAGACCGGATGTTTGCCTTGTCTCAGAGTCTCAGAGGGTCCTTCAACTACAGGATATTAAGTCCAGATAAGGTTTATTGGCATCCTGGAGAGTCTTACCGCACTGGATGGAATAAGAACCATGATAAACAAGGGAACAGTAAAACCAAAGCGCCTGGGGTTCAAAATCTGCTCATAGTCACATCGCAATCTCTTTTATCGCACAGAGCTAAGCGGGAACCATGCAGCTTACTCAAAGGCGTCGAGTCAAAACAAAATAATCGGTAAGGTTAAGTTCGGTTTCCAAGACCTAAGGGTCAGGACAGCATATAGGACTAGCAGTCTGACGGCTACGTTGGATTTTGTTTGGAAGTGTAAGGGGTACGAATTATTGCGTCGTAAGGAAATAAAAACCGATTGCAGGAAACTATGGCTGTACAAGTAAATAAGCGAGTAAGTAAGTAAATATGTCAGTATATATCTTTATCAGTGCTTTTTTCAGCCGGAGTGAATTCCAGGACCTTTTTCAGTTATTAAAAAATAACTTAGTCAATTTAATTTTGACTAACAAACAGTGGAGGCGCCAGGATTTCAGGTTTGGGAGGGGCTAAAGCTCTAACCCCTTCCCTTTTGTCCCTCCTCCCTGTGATTTGCAGTGATTTTCCCCACTTTTTTTCGGGGGGCTGAGCCGCAGCTAGGGGGCTAAGCCCCCTACCCACCCCCTGGCGCCGCCACTGCTAACAAATCATTTTAAATTATTCAGATACTTGAATTTAATTTCAGTGCTTTCACTGTTTATTTATACTGATTCATATGAAATAGAAATATTAGCATAAAATATGCTTCATAATTGTTCTGAATTTATTGAGTTCCGGAACCTTGTTTTCTAGATAAAAACACTGTTCTTTATTAACCAATTGCTAATCTAATAAACACAGTTCGAGTCGTTGGAATAGTCGAAATATCTGACAGCCACCAGCGACAGTTAGGCTTATTGATGGAGGTTTCTAATGCATTGGTGATTATCTTTCTATGCGTTTCCTTGTCTCTTGTATTGGGTAATACGCAGTGGAAACTAAACCTAACCAAATTCAACCCAAACCCTCCGAACGAGACATCTCCATCTTCCCAGTCAAATCCGATTATTATAATGATTTCTATAGCGACGTTATTATAATGCACAAGTATATTAGGCTATTTTGCAAAGTAGACTAGAATTGCAAAATAAAATATACCAAATTGTTGATGGTATCACTTTCAATTTGCAAATCGCTTTCCGTCATTGGCAAATGACACGCAAATCAAAACACAGTTAGCAGACTCTTTCCATTCCCTTCAGAAACTCTCCAGAAATGTCGCCTCGAACACCACAACAGAGGTTTCACCCCCGACCCCAGCAGTTGGATTCGCCTCTTCAATATTTCTTCAAATAACTTGCATCGGAGCCAGCTAATGTGTTACCGATTGGCATATATATATATATATATATATATATATATATATATATATATATATATATATATATATATGTATATTTATATTTATATATATAAAATAGGTATTATATATAATATGCCCTATTTACTATAACGAACTGCATTGATCGTATCCGTGCTTACGATGTTGATCATTCTAACCGTTATTCGTTCGATGGCTGTAGCACAAGAAGGACTTATAGTTCATCAGACACATATTATGTGTATGCTGCCTTGCTTCTGCCTTATATATGGTCTATATATTAAATAGACCATATATACATGTAGGCAGAAGTTCGTCTCATTTGCTGAGAGATTCTTCAATGCACCATCGTCACTTTCCTCTGTTCGCGTGCTCTCCTTTGCAATACATCGATGTGCAATGAATATACATGTGGCTGAGTATCATTGGTGCATCTGGCAACAGGCAGGACATCTTATTCAATTACCAAAATCTGACAGGCCTTTTCCAACAGATAACGAACCTTTTACTACGACTGTGCTTGAAATAGCCAATGATTCGTACACGTGGGTCATGAAAACGGTTCCAAATAAGTCACTATAGCCTATATGATGTTAAGTGTAGGGCACTGTAGGTTAATTACGATATGTTACACCAGTTAGCAAAACAATGCACAGAAAGCTGGAAGAGTCACCAGTGGCAGGCCCACGCATACACGAGGAGCCAACCAACGAATTTCGTTCGACAGCCGAAGATGGGTTGGATGTTCTGAGTCTCTGGATCAAGTTGCGTCGATAGGTGACAGCGTATGTACGCATGTTTGGGTGTATTTGTGTATCTACGTATGTACAAATGTAATTATTATTTTATGTATGTATATATACAGGGGCGGCGCTGGGTTTTTAGTTGTGGGGGGTCCACGAAAATGAAATTAATTTGCGAGGCACTGCGAGCGCCGAAGGCGCGAAGCTGCCCACGATTAGGGGGTCTGGGGGAGCGTCGTAAGCTCCCCAGCGCCAACGCTTTTTGGAGTATAATGTTGCCATATGGCGCTCATTTCAGCCACTAAACATTTATAGCTTAAAAATGAACTTGATTTGTTAGTTGCTACGTTGACTTGGTCAAAAATTTGCAAACATGTCCCCCCCAAAAAATCTATTCGGATTTACACGAATTGGATAAATGGTCTGAACGACAGCTGGGGGTCCGGACCCCTGGACCCCCCGGCCAGCGCCGCCCCTGTATGTATACATTTGTATATGTTACAGGGAATGTGTATAATCAGGGAATATGTATATACCCTGAATTTCAGGGTATGTGTATAATCAGGGTATGTGTACATGTATATGCCCTGAAAATGTATGGTTAGGGTTTAGGGTTAGGTTAGGGTTATAGGGTTAGGGTCAGGGTTAGGGTTAGGGGGTTAGGGTTAGTGTTAGGGTTATGGTTAGATGTACATGAATTATACACATACCCTGATTATACACATTCCCTAGGGTATATGTATATTCCCTAGAGTAAGCTTATATACATATTCCCTGATTATACACATTTCCTGTAACATATATCACGTATGCATTTATGTATGTCTGCATATAATGTAAGATAAATGTAATGTAACACAGCAGTTATATAACTCCTTGTACGTATGTGCGTAGGTATGTTTGCATCCAGGCACTCAATATGTTTCACTATTTTGTTTGCATATACTCTATAGAGCTCATTGTTCTTTGTTTCTTCGAAATGGTTGATTTAATATATAGAAACGGTATCGCCACAGGATTTCTAGACTAATAATGGAAGCGTTTCTCTGATGGCTAACTACTAATTCATAATTCATGTTTCAGACGTTATAATAATATAACCTCTGCTGCTTTTCTCTTTTCTGAATTGCTTCGATTCAATTCCCGAATGCGCATGAATCTGAATTGCATTTTAGTTTCTTGCTATTTACGTCATTGGGACGATTTACTCTTAAACCTAAATCGGAATGCGGCAGGATTTTAATCGGTCGGATGCTAGATTAAAATCAGTTGCTTTAAACTGTTCAGAATTGTTCCTAAAATAATTAAATATCTCTAAGTATCCTAGATTTTCCTTGAGCCACCAACAACAGTTGTAAGTTGCTAATGCTTTGGTGATTGTCTTGCCATACATTTCCTTGCATTGCTTGACATACATTTCCTTATGCCTTGTATTGCTTGACATACATTTCCTTATTCCTTGTATTGCTTGACATACATTTCCTTATTCCTTGTATTGCTTGACATACATTTCCTTATTCCTTGTATTGCTTGACATACATTTCCTTATTCCTTCTATTGCTTGACATACATTTCCTTATTCCTTGTATTGCTTGACATACATTTCCTTATTCCTTGTATTGCTTGACATACATTTCCTTATTCCTTGTATTGCTTGACATACATTTCCTTATTCCTTGTATTGCTTGACATACATTTCCTTATGCCTTGCAGCGTTTAGTTATGATCCTGCCATACACTTCTGCTTTGTATCGCTTAATACAGAGTGGATGTAAATCACTTGCGCTAAGGCGTCCATCTTTGCCTCTGTAAAACGAAAACGGAAACTCCCTAAAATTGCTCACATTTGCCATCAACATCTGAATTGGCAAAACGACCATTCGACTGTATGAGGACAATTACACTGGGTCTGGTCAAATTCTCTGACAACCCGAATTCATCCATGGACCAAAACTGCAACTTACGGCTTACAGCTACATGTATATCCTTAACCCTTTCGGATCGTATCTATAGATTTATATAGCGCCTCTCGCAGAATAACTATTCAGAGGCGCTCTCAGCACGGAAGTCCGCGGGAAAAGAAACGCCTATAAAGAGTGAGACCGATGGAGAAAACACAGTCATTAGTCTAGCACATAGTGAAAAGGAAGGTCATTCCACATAGAGGGACCAACCACAGCAAATGCCCGGCGTTGTGCCAAAGCAGTCCCAGTCCTAGGAACAAAAAGATCAAGCCGATCAGCAGAGCGCAAGGAACGTGATGAGATTGAAGATAACGGCTTTCGCATATAGTCAGAGAGATATTTCGGGGCATATCCCAGCTGCGCTTTGGAGACCAGAAAGAGGATCCTATAATGGATGCGCGCAGTGATTGGAAGCCAGTGCAAGACTTCAGGCATATATGTAGAGATATGCGCAGAGCCAGGGAGTCGGGTTTTATTCTAACATTGGGCATTAATCGCGCCCTATCATAATCTTAAGATAAAATCCACCATTATATTTTAAACCTAAAATTCTTTACAGAAAACGTCCTATTCGACTACTACTGCAACAGGGAATTCCTCCATATTTGCAGTTCTAGCCCCAAAACTCTAAATGTGACAGACTTATTAAATGTTGCTGAAATTCCGATGGTTGGATTTTTTAATATTCGTTTATTAATTCAAACTGACAAGTACGCGGTGAGATTAAATGATATAGTTGTGACAGATGATAACAAGTTTAACAGGAGTCGAATTTAACTTATGGCACTCTGCAAGGCGCCCATCTGTCCTACTGCTAATTTTACAGTCGCTCCTAGGGAGTGGAAGGCTGAGTCAACCTTATGGGGCTTGCGGGCATCCAACCCGCGTCCTTTCTGATCATCGTGCCAGCGTGTAACCAATATACCATCTCCCGGCCCCATATTGTTTCCAAATGTATGTATCGCTCCATGGAGAGTACCTCCAGACGTTTCACCAAACACTCACAGACGCTTTAAAAGACTATGAATCTGACCAGACCCTGTGTGATTGTCCTCACCCTGAGGAATGATCGTTTTACCAGTTCATCAGACGTTCACAAATTATCTACATGGACAGCGGAAAGATTACCAAAGGAAAGCGAAATAAAGGGATAGGGATGGGGATATGAGAGGGAAAGAGAGAGGGAGAGACAGAGACAGAGACACAGACACAGAGAGAGACAGAGAGATAGATAGACAGATAGAGAGAGAGACATACAGAGACAGATAGAGAGACATACAGAGACAGACAGAGAGAGACAGAGAGGAAAGGCACGGACACGGTAAACGTATGGAAGACGGAATGGGAAGGGAAAGAAGAAAAGAGAGAGAGAAATTGGAGGAGAAGAGAGGTAGTGAAAGATAGGAAGGCAGGCATTAAAAAGAAGCGAAAACAGGAAAAGAAAGCAAGCGAAGACGACACAACGAGACAGACAAAATGAGACAGAAAGATACAAAGAGGCACACAGATAGGTAAAAGAGATACACGAGCAGTAGCTGAAACGTTTATACAGACAGATAGAGATGGGCTTATCTGACTAAGGCAGCTTACGTAATCCCTTCATAACGATTATATATCACCAATTTATTGCCAATTTTTCGCTAATGGCTTGCCCTCGCTTCTGACGCTCCCCTGATCCGTGCATCCTCTTCCATATCCTTCCTATGCTATGTGCTGCTAGTCGTACAGCTTCCTCTCTGTTCATGCAGTTCTTCCTAAGATATTAGTCCCGCAAATTCGTCAAATGGAATATTGTCTGTCAGACTTAAAGCCTGTCCGTCTGTCTTTGCGTCTGTTTGTGCATCTGCAAAGAGACGGGCAGTGAGTGAGTCAGTGAGTCAGTGAGTCAGTGAGTCAGTTAATCAATCGGTCAGTCAGTCAGTCAGTCAGTCAGTCAGTCAGACAGTCAGTCAGTCAGTCAGTGAGTCAGTGAGTCAGTGAGTCAGTCAGCCAGTCAGTCAGCCAGTCCAGTCAGTCAGTCAGTCAGTCAGCCAGCAGTCAGTCAGTCAGTCAGTCAGCCAGTCAGTCAGTCAGTCAGTCAGTGATCCAGTCAGGCAGCCAGCCAGCCAGTCAGTCAGTCAGTCCAGTCAGTCAGCCAGCCAGCAGCAGCCAGCCAGCCAGCCAGCCAGCCAGCCAGCCAGTCAGCCAGTCAGTCAGTCAGTCAGTCAGTCAGTCAGTCAGTCAGCCAGTCAGCCAGCCAGTCAGTCATCAGTCATTTAAGTACCTCAGCCTGCATGCATTTAAGTCTGTATGTGTCTGTCTGTCTGTCAGTTGGTCTACAACTTTCTGTTTGTCGTGGTGAGCAAATGTAACCACTGCACTTAAACAGAATTTTTGTTGTAACAGATCCACGTTACTCAGTAACTCACACCTTCTAGTTACGACTGCAGGTCCTCGTTCTTTATCCAGCTAGACAACTTGTGTCGTTACGAGTCAGACTATAATATCTGTTACTAAAGCAGATGTCTATTCGTAGACTTGTGCTTCGTCCGATGGCTACTTCTGGCGCGATCAAAGGTGCGCATGCGCTGACGACTAAGCAGCCATCTTCCTTCCGGATCCAGTATCATTTCCTCTTATATACTTATACCAGGTAATTAAAAAACGGACAGTTTGACAATTGGCCATCTCTCCGTCAGACTACGTGTACTGCTTTTACATCATAATAGTATTTCTTTCTCGTTTTCTCTTCTGTAGTCAAGTATAGACTCCTCTTATTTCAACTAAGTTAGCTCTTATCTCCAATTTTTATTGGGCTTAGGCTATTTGATCTGGTTTATTGCAGAATATATGCTACTGCAGTCCCTCTGCTCTGTTCTTCTCTGCTCCGCTCTTCTCTGTTCTTTTGTACTCTTTCATTCTCCGTTTTGTTCCTTTCTGCCCTGTCCTCTGCTCTTGTCGATAGTGCAGTCCACTCGCTCGTGGACTACATTTCTCTAATGCGTTCTTTTGTATTTCAAGTTATTCTGCTCGTTGTATTCAATACCGCATGACATTCAAATTTCCAACTGAAAGATAGGCCTACAATTTGTCGTTGAGCCAATGACGCCGACACTTCACTAAGTTTCTGTGAAAGCAATTTTCAGACATGGATCAGACAATTATTAGAAAAATCTGTCGTTTGCTAAAAGTATTTTCTTTTGTAAGCGTAACCGCGACAGGCTGGTGATGAAAGTGATCAATCATCTATCGGATGTTTCTTTGATATATTGGATCTGGCTTTCACATAATCATGGGTTATGATTTTTAATTATGATTTCACTCAAAGCGACCATCGACTGATGTCTTGAACATTAAGATTAGATTACACTAGATTAGATTAGATTAAGCTTAGATTAGATTAGATTAGACGGTGTTTGACATGCGTATAGTTGGGGCTAAACATGAATCTGCGAATGAACCATTTGAAATTCAAAGGTATCGCCTTTGCTCTCTGAGACTAGAAATTAATCATTTCTCTGATCATTTTCTTCTCTTAAGAGCGTCGTATACTCAAAGTTATACATAAAGAGAAGCAACTGTGGGACTGTGGGCAGGGTTCAGGATAAATAGGAATGGCTTAGTTAAGCGAAAGGTTTTTTGACACTAATGTCATTAAGAACAGAAGTTTTAACAGTAAGCAAACCAATACACAGAAACTTAGAAAAATCACCAGTGACGGTCTCACGTACACACGTGAAACCCAGCCAACGGATTCCCATCTAAAATTTACAGATAGTATCCCGTTCAGAGTTTCTGGACTAAGCTGAATGGACGGTGTGGAGCGACGACAGGCGGTAGCATCCGCGGTACACGATAACATCACCACCCAGGGGTCTCTTCTTGGTGGTGAATGACGCACACTGCAGCTGTGTGCATGAAGAAAAGATAATGGTCGCCTGCATGCTGTTCCCCCCTCCCAAAGTCCGACTCACACCTCAACGTGGTGAGGGGTGGCAACAGTCAGTAGGGGAGTGCCTGCTGAGGCTATGCCATCAGTGGTGAAGGTCTTGGCTGAAGTACCACCTAGGGCGCTACGCGAGGTGGACAGGCTCAGCAGGAACCCTGAAAAGCTGGCAAACGTGGGCGGCATCGCCGCCTCTGATACCACAAGATAGTGGATATCAGAGCCAGTCCTAAGCCTGGAACTCTCTTTAAGGGAGAAGTGCGAAGGTCGAACGGATGGGTGCAGATACTCCGTTCGTAAAGAAAAAATACGTATGAAATCCAATGCAAGCATTGGACTCCAAACGGGCCTCGGCCCATGGATCTGATGCAAGCGTTGGACACCTACGGGCCTTCGGCCCATGGATCCTGATGATGATGATGCATGCTGTTCTGTAAATCAAAGCGCCACTAGTAACTAACGGTCGAGGTCCGTTCACAGGACCCGAGTCGTTCCTTCTTCGCCTAGCCCTAGACGAAAATACTCACATACAACGTACGTTGTTGGTCCGCAGATGGCAATTCCTCGCCATGGGCCACGATAATTATATGCGCAGAAAATACCATCAAAACGCTGAGATTCCGCAGCAGAAATGAAAAATAATTACTACTCAGAAACACCGCAGCAGTAGTCTCCAAAATGTTAGAGATTATGAAGAAAACTCCGATCACACAACCGTGTTCTTTCTAGATTTGACTCCCTCACCAGGCGCGGTTTCCTGGCTAGGATCTTGTACAGCTAGGCCACAGTGTGTTTTAGTTTAATTATTATTTACTAAACTTTCTGCTACTATTTGATAACTTTTTATATAACTTTGTATGTACAGCGCCGTGCGTTTGCCAGCGTTAAAAAACACACACTTACTTACTTACTTACTTACATACTTTTAGACAAAAATAATATTCCGCCGAAGTGACATAAGCTTTGAAGATGCGCAGAACCACGCAGAGTAGTTAATGAGTATCGTTTGAAGCAACGTGTGCCGACGCATACATGTAGCTATTTGGTTGGTCGAATAGGTCATTACGTGACGATACGATAAAAAATATTATACAAACACAACGAAAAATTATTAATGGAGAAATTACGGCTAACATACTTTCCATTGTACATGTAATTGTATTGTATTTGTAAATTGTATTCAGGAGCGTAGCCAGACTTAAATTCAAGAGGAGGCAACTTCACAGACCAGTGCAAGACCAGTGCATATTTTTCCCAATGACCTTTTTTAGACATTATTACAAACCAGTGTTTAATCTACTCCCCTTGCTGTGGGGGCGAATGGAGGGTTCTCGGGGATACCCAAGATATTTTAAAAGTTCACGACCGGGGGGGAAGAGTAGCGAGTGATCTCCAAGAACTTTCGAGGGGGGGTAGTAACGAGAGTTTTCAGAAAATTTTCGAGGGGGGGGTAGTAACGACCACTTCTCCAAGAATTTCTCGAGGGAGGGGGTACTAACAACAGATTTACACCAATTTTCGAGGGGGTAGTGACAAGAGTTTTCGAAAAAAAAAAATTTCCCCTCCTCCATCCGCCCCAATCAGTGGTGGACGATTCAATTCAAGAGGAGGCAACTTCACAGACCATTAGCAAAATCATGGTCATTTGCATTGAAGCTCCACTATATAACAAAAGCAAGAGGAGGCAAATGCCTCCTCGTGCCTCCATGTAGCTACGCCTATGATTGTATTGTAAATGTAATTCCATTGTAAATTGTAATTGTTATCTGACATTTAAAAAGCGCCACTTCAAGAAAAATTCATCAGTGGCACTTCTTTGAAAACGTTAAAACCTAGGTCATTTGAGGAAGATGTGTAGCAACGTGATAATGTAATAATCGTAACGTGATGGGAAATATTAAACAACGTCCAATGTAAGCTAAGCAAATGCATGTCGAAACTAATAATATATCGTCTCGGTTCTAATGCGTACGACATTAATCTAAGTAGGACGATTCTAATCAACCGCATTTACATCCGGACAGAAATTACTCAGAAGCACGCACCACCGCTTTGATTAAATTATACATTAATGTCTCCATTTTGCTTATTGTATTTATCAGCTTAAAATTTGCATTCGGATTTATCTCTTAACATACTGAATATCTAGGCTACTATCCACAAATAAAATAAATATACTCTAAAAGGCTTAATTAAATTTTTGAAATGCAATTGAAAATGGGAATTTTGCAATCTCACCTGAAAATGGAAAAAGTGAATATTTGCAAATACAATCTTAATATAAAAAAATGAAGAGTGATATCCTAGACTTACATTTTCAAATTAAGAAAATAATTGGGTATGCAACTTTTCAAGAAAAGCTCAAAGGATATTTGCAAAAGCGAAACGTCGTATGAAACCAAGAATCTTCCACGAAAGATATAACAAAATGAGCTTACCTGTTATCGCAAAATTTATTCAGGCTGAACTAGAATGCAGTCATTCGTGGCATCGTTTCGATCGTCTAAAGCTGAAATGTAGATCAGTCAGGCATTGATCTGCGCAAAGTAGTATGTTTCAGTTCACAACGTTTTTTATTCTTCCGGTTTTCTAGCCAGTCGAAGCACTCTTGATGGACGTGTGCAGAAATGCAGTGACACTTGTAACAGTTGCTTCAAATCTCCCGTCTATGTTGAAGGTGAAGGCATGCTTCATAGGACATACTGTTTATGTTCAAGTTTCATGTAATTGTTTTGAATCCGAAACTTATATCAGACCTTTACTGTTTCTAAGCAACAGTCAACTTTTATTTTAACTGTCAAGATATTTATTTAGCAACAACTATCGACTCCAAGCTACGCTGAAGATGGTTCAAGCCACAGTTTCATCAAACCGAAACGAGACTTCGGTGTTTCACTTTAAAATCACAGCTAATGTTTTGAATACAGTCGTTCATCTGAGACGATGATTACTGTTTATTCTTTACGCTGCAACATTTCAAGTTCCATTAACAAAAGTCTGACTCATGCGGCCTTTAGCCAAACGGTAATTTATCGTTGAAACTAGTAAACCGTTCAGTTAATGGAATACGCTAAAATTGAAATACAGTGGAAATACAGAAATTACTGTAAATAAGACTATGAATAAAACGCTGTCTATATTCGTGATTCTGTGACAGTCGTTGGCTAAACTTGAGAGCTAGTCCATCAGACGTCTGGCGCAGTGCGAGTCCAATGCGCGCTATTGGATGCATCTTCACAGACGCACCTGCATGCCTCGGTTGACGCGCCAAAGTTACTGGTGCCCTCAATTGTCCCTCTGGCGAATGGGAGACAGTGCAAAAAGAAACAAGTTTACAGGAAACCCAAACAAACGACACCGGTTGCGATAAGCTAAGATGTCCGGTAATCACGACCGGATGAACACATAGGCCTGGTTCCAAAATTGCATAGTAGGTCCCAAATATATGTTCAACCAAAAGTGTTGACGAAATTTAAATGATAGGATATTTATGAATTTGATACTGTTTTTACGACGTGCTTTCATAATAGAAAAAACTGTCAACAATATCCTGAAGATCTAGCCGTTGTATAATTTCATACTCAATGTTCATTAAGTGTTAAATTTGTCATTTTATCTTGTCCCATCGTAGATCTTAATTCTTAAAGCATTTTTAATACGCTTTAGGTGACTAAACGATCTTTCCCCGCTGCAGTTAGACACAGGAAGTGTAAGATATATAGGCTATACGCAGAGCAATGCAGACATTCGGAAATCCTGATTGGAAAGGCGATGGTTTGGTTGGCACTGACGGAAGTTGACTCAATAATGCTCGCCATTGAATCCATTCGTCACAAAGTTTCCATATTCACATCTTTCCAATAACAACTTATGCTGGAAATCTTCAGCTGTTGAGTAATGAATAGTGCACACGTGTACCTGGTCCGACTGTGATGCTGAAGAGGATATCAGCAGCCTGAGCATGCAAACTGGCGTGAGAACCGTAACGGCCTAAAGGAATAACGGTGCAAATCTCATAATATAATTATTATTGTCTTGGCTGTCGAGTTTGCATGTGACTGTCGTTGTTTGTCGCAATAAAACTGTGTTTAACCCTGCTTACCACATAAGGTTAAAATTAAAAATAATCAACTACAGGCAGATCTATAGCCTTAAATGGAGCAGGAGACTAAAAATATAATTAAATTCTGTCATGGGACTTTGCAGTCCCGTTGGTAGGCAACGGCCTGAAATTCGGCTAAGGCATACTGTAGTTATCAATCACACAATCTATGTATATATTTTTATCATGTGATGTTTAATAATGTATACATTCTAAAACCTAAGCGAATATGTAGATGAAACCCAACAAACAACGTTGCACACCACGCTGCCACATGGTTGTTTACCCACGGGACTTCTAAGTTAAGTTATAAAGTTCTGATGGGGCAAAATATCAAATAAAGTTGTTATTATTACCCCATCTAGCGATTAAACCTGATACCTTATAAAGAGACTTTAATTCCAATGGTAAACAACGATACAAAAACAATAAACAATTTCAAAACTAAAATAATAGTTAAGGACAGTATTCGAATGTGTAAAATGTTTAAAGACACTAATGGTAGGCCCCTTATTCGTGAAATTTTTAGTATGCCTGGGTCTGTGGACCCACTGGATCCGTGGTTAATCCAGGCCTGCCGGTAATTGCTGCTCTGCAATCTT
>JACEVL010000252.1:12500-15000 GCA_020284085.1 Aporrectodea caliginosa | reverse complement strand
GCCATGCACCCACGTTTGCCAGCTTTTTCAGGGTTCCTGCTGAGCCTGTCCACCTCGCGTAGCGCCCTAAGGTGGTACTTCGGCCAAGACCTTCACCACTGATGGCATAGCCTCAGCAGGCACTCCCCTACTGACTGTTGCCACCCCCTCACCACATTGAGGTGTGAGTTGGACTTATTATTACTACGCATATATTAAATGCCACTGCCTAATGACCAGCATCAATCGATGGTGCTGTGCAATAGTGAGCGAAGGACTTGATCAAGGTCCCGTATACACAGTAACAGTCTCTGCAGGGAGGAGGTTGGAACCCGTACTCTCTTCACGTGAAGAGAATACGGGTTCCAACCTCCTCCCTGCAGAGACTGTTACTGTAAATGTGAATCTTTGAAATTTTCAGCGCTACATAATTAAAAGCAGCGCCAGGGAGACCAGCTTAATCACCGGCGCAAAATATATGAGTACGAGTGTGCATGTTTGTGTATGTGTGTATACATATGTCTGTGTTTGGCTGGGTTGTGATTGCTTCTAGGTCGCCTGCCAAACGTTGACAAATCTTGCTGCGAAGATAACCAAAGTCTGCTCCATAGAAAGCTACACGCTTTGGACATTTGTCTACTGCCTTCTAGAGAGACATAGCTGTGTAACAAATCTAAGCAGGTGCGCCTTAATGCGCCAACAGACAAGCAACCAATGGCCTCTCCTCATTCATTGCGATGCGTCCATTACCGTGCCAGACATCCCCAGAGAGTTAACTTGTTTATGAATGAGACGTGTCTGAATAATTGAATGGTTGTTTCATCATCCAGCCATCCACATTCGTCTGGTGTGGTGGCATAGGGGAAGTATACATCAGGAAGTGTGGGAAGCACGATTAGTCTTCTTTCCTAAACTTAAGATAACGACACGTGTCCTATATAGGAAGGTTGCGCATGTAAGTGCGTGTCTTATAGTGAATTACTGCAATAGATAATAAAATACAGCCCGTAAAAACAAAGTTTTTTACTATATCCATCTAGTATCCTATAATGCGTCTTATGAAGCAGTTACCTCTACAAATATATAGTCCGCGTTCATTTTACGTCATAGCGTGCGTTTAATCAGGCAGCGCGCCCGTTTTGTTGCGGCCAATGGCAACGCTGCGTATCGGAAAAGTTGAGTCCCCGATTCGAAAAGTTTAGTCCCCGATTCTATAAGCTTGCCTTTTTGGGGAGCTGAAATTTTTATAGAATGAAGTGTCTGCGAGGTCGAGTCTATCTGCCAAGTTTCAGGACGATTGAATGATTGTAAGTGATCGAATTAGTCGTCGCAAGATTTGACTTTTTAGCCTGTGGCTCAAACATTCAAGATTTCCGTAAGTTAAACTAGATGGATAAAAACAGCATTGCAGACTTTAGTGGTAATAAAAAATATTGTTTTATAGTCTAGACTCTAGAGGGTCTTTTATAGTCTAGATTTTCCCCGAAACCGTATATATAAAAATTCTATTCATAGCCGCTTTAAAACACAAGAAGGCCACAGTGGCCTATATTTAGACGCTTTTTGGATTGTCGTAATAATCCTACATAATAACTGGCTGTAGTTCCGTGTGAATTCCTGAATTAAAGATTACAAGCGCATATGAACGCGTAAGCCATGCAATGCTCTTACAACTTTCATCGCACCCGACATTAACGTATCTCAAAAGCTTCTAGACACTATTTGTCAGACATCAATTACAACTAAATACTTCAAATGTAGCTTACACGTAGTAAGAAAGTCGTTTTGTTGTTTTGTATTTCTAAAACGGCCAAACACATGTTTCTACACACATGCATGGAGCCACAGTTGTTTCAATCAATCAATCAATAAAAAGAAACTTGATATAGCGCCCCTTCAAGATATCTACTCAGAGGCGCTCCCGGCCCAACCACGGCTGAAAAGAATAGCTTTCAGAGAGGCATAAAATGCAGGTGAAGAGTTCCTAGGTATAGGAGACGGAACTCCAGAGGAAGTCCATTCCATATACTCGGTCCCACGACCGAGAAGGCCCGATGTTGCATTATAGAAGTGCTTGCAAAGGGGACAATCAGGTCCACGCGGACCGCAGAGCAAAGGGGTCGGCGGCCACTATTAGCAGAAATAAGGCAACAAAGCTCCTGCAGATTAAAGCAGGCACAGTACAAATGAAGCAATGCCAAACGAAGGCAGAGACCCTAAATGAGATGCGTTGGGGGTAGTGGCAACCAGTGCAGGACATCCCTTGGGACGCGGTGGTGTAGAGGTATACGTTCGGTGCCTTACAGCCAGAGGGTTGCGGATTCGAATCCACCTCAAGCCGCTGCGTAGGGACCCTGGGCAAGTCCTTCACTCGCAATTGCTCATGCGCTTCGGCGTGAAACTCCGATTCAGTGTCCGCGCTGTAGTCGGGAGCGCCTCTGAGTAGAAATCTTGAAGGGGCGCTATAACAATTGCTCATACATACATATAGTCGGATACATGACCCGCCTTCTGGATGCCA
>JACEVL010000252.1:0-7500 GCA_020284085.1 Aporrectodea caliginosa | reverse complement strand
CCGCCAGCTGAGGATGGTTCTTGAGGATAGTGCAGTGAATAAAGTGGAGGGTTCAAGCGATGATGCTTTCGCTTTTTACCGTGTTCCGAACCAAGAGGCAGTAACCGATTATTCAAAACTATGTTGAGGTTGGAGGTGAAAGCAATCCTCCAATTCTCCTCAGACCAATGTATCTGATATGACTGATGATGATGAATGTGTGTCTGATGGCGACTGCATTATTGGCATCACAAATGTGACAGTTATTCAGATCGATGATGATGACGAGTTTGATGATGAATGGCGTTAAGAAAACTACTGCAGACATGCAGGCTGAAAGTGAAGGTTCACTTTCTAGTCGATGGGATGGCACCCATGTGATGAATGGTGAGGGTGAAGGTTCATTTTTCCGGTCGATTGGAAAGTCATGTGATGCACGGTGAGGACGAAGGTTCTGGTGGATGTGAGAATAAATTTAGGCGCGTAAAATTACGCCATTTAAACGATTCTCATGGCGCTGATTAAATGACGATGTCATTATCGGCTGCTGATGATCTTCCGGTGACGTCATCGTCATTGTTGAATTCTTGTCTCCTTCGGTTGGGGCGTTTTTGACGATTCTTGGTGATTATTAATAAATTTTCTCTGCAATTTTGATTGCAATTTCTTGTCTTTTCTTGACAGCTTATTAGCTTGTCGATACGAGATGTTCTTTGGAGTTTTTCGACGTCGTTTCTTCCCTGGTCGGCCCTGCGATCCTGAGGCTTCGTTGGAAGGTGAGGACATGGTTGTCGATCGGTCTTCGAACGATCTTCGAGACGATGTGGTTCAGGTGGGCCGCCAGGTGAGGATTTTTCTTGAAAATAGTGCCGTGAATAAAGTCGGGGTTCAAGCGATGTTACGGTTGCTTTAGCATTTTAACGTGTCTCGACCCACGGAGGCAGTTACCGATTCTGTCAAAACTATGATTCATTCATTCATTTTCATGAATTTATAGCGCCCCTTAAAGAGGCGCTATATAGGTTGATGAGGTTGAGAATATGTTTGGAGGTGAGGTCGATCTTCCAATTCTCCCTCAGACCAATGTCTCCGATATGATAAATGATCATAACGATGATGACAATGTGTTTGATGGCGACTGCATTATTGGCATCACAAATGCAAATGCTGTCTCTCATCTTGTGACAGTAATTCGCATGGATGATGATGACGAGTTTGATGATGATGATGGCATTGAGATAACTGCAGACATGAGCTCTGATCATGCAAATGCTCATCATGATTCTCGTGTCCCAGTTCGTCAGATGGTTGATGACGATGATGATGATGGTAATGATGATGTTGATGATGATAACGACGATGATGATGACTAGCATTTTGACTGTTCTTCCATGCTGGCTGGAGTTATTAATGATTCAGCCCCGATTTTCACAGAGTTTGACAAGGACTCTATGAGCCTTGCTGACGGCGTTGCTCTCCACCCTTCGGGCCGGAAACTGTCGTTTTCTGTTGGAGGGGAGGTAGCCATCTGGTGCAGGGTGATGTGAAGGTTCACTGTCTGGTCGATTGGAAAGTCCTGTGATGCAGGGTGAGGGTAAATGTTCGCTTTCTGGTGGATGTGATGGCAGTCCAGTGATGCAGGGAAGGGTGAATGGTCGCTTTCTGGGTGGATCTGATAGCAGTCCTGTCTTGAAGGGTGAGGGAGAAGGTTCACTTTCTGGTCGATTGGAAAGTCTTGTGGTGAAAGGTGAGGGTGAAGGTTAACTTGCTGGTGGATCTGATGGCTGTCCTTGGTTGCAAGGCAAGGGTGAAGGTTCACATTCTGGTTGATTGGAAAGTCTTGTGGTGCAGAGTTCTCTGGTGGATCTGACGGCAGTTCTGTGTGACAGAGTGTGGGTGGAGGATCAGATTCTGGTGGATCTGATGGTAGGACTCTGGTGCAGGGTGAGGGTGAAGGTACACCTTCTGGTCGACACTATCATTTACGAAGATGAAGTAGGTCTACAATATAGCATTATTTCATCAGATTTTCTAAATATTTTTCATAAATTGTTTCTTGCAAGTAATTGCACATTGTCCAAATTCACCTGTTTCTGTCCCAAAAAAATCGCCTTCCAATATTTTATGAATGAATTTGTTGAACTTGCCGTTTAAGAAATACAAGAAATAACTCAGTGAAAGTTCACCTGTAATATTCGCAGGAATAGTTTTGCTTATATTCGCTTCTTTCCACACCTAACGAAAGCCCTGGGGATTGAATGTAACTTGGTTCCTGCTACCGGTACTTCGGAGTCTGCTGAACCACGGATGCAGCTAAAAGAATTTCTTTTGGACTCATCTCACCCATAACACGAATCCTGCCCGTTTCATCAGGTCTTGTAAAGGAAATCAAAAGAACTGCCTACACCAAGGAAGATCTAGCATTCACAAAGTCAAAGGAAACACTATGTAAGTGCAGTAGGACACTGTATCAGGATGAGGATCCAGAACACGACAGGGCACGATAAACTCGAGTCTAAGTGAGATAGTGTGGCGCCTGCATATCTCCATGGGCCGTAGAGCGCAACAATCGCTGATACCACTGACAGGAGACTGGGACACAGCTGTGTGATGTGTGATGTATCCTCGGTTCGTGCCAACAATTGAGACATTTGTCAGCATCATGGCCTTGAAAGCAAGAGGAAGTCAGCGTAGTGTATCTCGCAATATATTCAGTATATGCGAATATTTGGGTTTGCTGGCTACGACTCGAGCAGCACAGTTGAAGACCCTGGTTCAACCGGAAACCTCAGGAGTCCGGCAAGGAAAGAATTGCAATAGTCCAAGCGCGTTATGATGAACGAGTGAACGAGGGTCACTGCAGCGCTGAATGGCAGAATGCTTTCTTACATATGACCCGTATCTGGCGCAACTGGTATGTGTGTGTATGCATACTCGAATCGCTTAATAATATCTCAACAGTCTATCTAAAGACTGAGGTCTTTGTGAAGTCATTCATTCAGTAGGCAATTTATATAGCAGCCCTTCAAGGAAACTACTCAGAGGCGCTCCAGACTCCAACGCGCCCAAATGGAATAGTTTTAAGTTTAGTGATGAAAGTTTCAGGCAGAGTGCCTGCGTGTAGATGCAGCTCTAAATGAAGACTCGAATGCCACGCCAGATCACTGGCCCTACCATATAAGCAGCTCGATTCCGCATAGTTCCGGTACGAGTGAACCGAACTATACAGTGTATGATGTGGTACTTCTGTGACTTTACTGTATGTGCTGTTGTATGGCTTATTGATACATATGGGAACAATAAACTATATACTACTGCTGCTGCTGCTGCCGCTGCTGCTGCTGCTGCTGCTGCTACTACTACTACTACTACTACTACTACTACTACTACTACTACTACTACTACTGCTACTGCAACTGCTACTGCTTCTGCTACTGCTGCTGCTGCTACTACTACTACTTCTACTACCACTACCACAACCACTACCACTAACCACTACTACTAACTAAGAGAACCCCTTTTCTGAGGAGCGTATAGGAGGCGATGCTCTGGGACACCTGAAATGAGACAGCAGAGCTCACGGGGATAAATTGGAGCGAGGTCCTGGAGACAGCGAAAAACCAGGGCAGCTACCATTAGTGAGGAGGATAAGGTCCAAAAAGGCAGTGCATTGTTCATCTAGTAGATAAAAGCAACAAACTTTTTTGTATTCAAGAAAAACATATTTTAAAACTTTTCAGCGAGAGGCATCACTTAATTCATTTGGGAACATAACTTAAAAAATATTGAAAATGTGCCGTAAACGCGGTACTTTTTCGTTTAGTTCGACCATTTGTGCGGATTTTTTGGGCTATAAACAGACATGTTTAGGCGATAGCTAGAATTTCTTGTCAATAATCTTCATTTATCGGCGATCATCAATGTTGTTTTCACATGTATTTCACTTTAAATTGCATTCTCATTTGTGACTGTAGTCCAGGGTTGGGACTGGCACTTTCAGAGTACGAACAGTGACTGTTTCTGTTTTTGGAAACAGAATGTTTGAAGTAGCTGGTCCAGCTGAATGGAACTCATTACCAGAACCAATCCGAAGATCATCCTCAATTAATATTTTAAAATCTAAACTTAAAACTTATCTCTTCTCTAAGTACTATGATTAGTAACTACATTGTAACGCGTCCTTTGAGTAAGACTCTGTTTTATGAAGGCGTGTTATAAATACAAGTTGTATTGTATTGTATTATTCTGCGTCATGGATTAATAAAGGTGTTCATTTCGGAATAAAAAGCGTTAGACTTTACTTTGATTGTGTGACGTCACAATACACAGCTGCATGACGTCAAAATTCATGCTAAGCTTTAATGCTTCTTTAATATTGTATTTTCCGTAATTCTTTCAAAAATTTTGTCTTAGGCGGTTTACTTTTGCAAGCGCGCTTGAGTTTCTTATTCAGGTTCAATTGTTTAGCATATCTATTAGGCCGGATCATAAAAATTAACTTGCATTAAGAGTTTCGGAAAAGTGGCCTTATATGGCGTTGTTTACTGTACAGATGAAAGAAGTTAATAGAAATTCGAATATACTTTGCATTTTTACGTTTTTAGAAAATCGTGTTAGTTTTGTTTCGCAAAAATAGCTTCACGGGAGCCTATGCTTGCTTACTTACTTTTTTCAATGTTTATTTCCGGTTTGGTGAGCTGATTTCTTTATTTAAGCTAACTGCTTATCGTATTTACTGAAATTATTTGATATTCTGTTCAGAATTGTTACCAATTATGTTATCAAGATCTGTTGCTGCAAGAAATCGTCATATCCTTTTTGGCGACGCTCGTGAATTACTCACTTTTTCTTTGCCAACACACAAAGATGTGGGCAAAGCGTATTTATGGGAGAAGAGTTATGGGACAGAACCTCTACCATCTGTCTGTAAGAGATTGGCAGAGAAACTTGTGCAATTATGGATTAAATCGTCAATTCCTACGATAACTCTTCGAGGAATAGAATTACAGTTACAGAAATATATAGGTGAGGTTCAGAAAGTGATCCGATCGAAGTCTGCTACACTAAAACGAGAAGAACTAGAAAGAAATCTTGATACATTGTTTGATATATGTTCTTGTAAATGCATACAGTTTTCATCTTGCTGTTGCCCATTGAATCTAAAGGTACCAGTACCTGAGCGCGATTTCCTAACAGATCAGCGTACTGTTCGGGTAGGCCGAATAGCTGGTGTTGATAAGAAGGCCTCTGCTCTTCGCGAGAAGCGGCTAAAGCGAAAATTAGATCTATATTCAAAGTCAAAGAATGAATTTCAAAGGAAATGTGTGAGAACTGCTGAACAATTATGTAATGATTCAGATAGAACATCGAACGATTCAGAAACTGAAACTGAAACATCTTTCTCTTGTGTATCAGATAATATTCCAGACGACATATCGGATGAAATACCTGAAACTCCTCGTCTCAAGAAACGTTGCTTAAGAAATGTTGCCCTGCAGGCAGATGGCTTTGGCGTATCAGATCGAGCAGTTGCTGCTATAGTATCAGCAACTCTGATTGATTTTGGTTTTGAACAAATGGGACCAGTTGATCGGAATAAGATTCGCAGAGAACGGAAATCATTGAGATCAGCATATAAAGACAATGATTGCAGAATTTCGGGACTGTATTTTGATGGAAGAAAAGATCAGACTTTAAAAATTGTAGGGAATCGCAAAACTGTCGTTTCTGAGGAACACATTTCAATATTATCAGAACCAGGATCAAGGTATGTCGGTCATTGTACGCCTTCAAGTGGATCAGCCAAATCCATTACAGAATCAATTCTTGATACTGTCGACTGCACCAACCTTGTTTGTATTGGTTCAGATTCAACAAACGTTAACACTGGTTTCAACAATGGAGTTATACGTCGAATGGAAATTGAACTTGGTCGTCCACTTCACTGGTCCATTTGTCTTCTACATCTGAACGAGCTGCCTTTGCGACATCTCTTTATTTCCTTGGATGGTCCAATGTCTGGACCACATTCATTTAACGGGCCAATCGGGAAATCTATTTCAAAGTCGTTGCAACAACCTCTAGTTAACTTCGGCGTAATTGTTGGTGAACCTATTAGTTGCGATAAACATTTGCTGAGCAGCGATCAACTGTACTTCTTTGAAATTGTGAATGTAGTAAAGACTGGGATTGTGCCAAAGAATTTCGATTCCAGAATGCCCGGGCGATTAAACCATGCAAGGTGGTTGACACTTGCCAACCGCGTTCTGCGGCTTTATATATCTACAGAAGTTCCTTCGAAGGAATTTAAAGTCTTAGTTTCCTTCATTGTGAATTCTTATGCAGTTGTTTGGTTTGACATTAAGAGAAATTCTAAATGCTGGGACGCTGCACCGCACTATTATAAAATGATAGAAACATCCAGATTTCTTCCTGTCCGGTACAGAATTTTAGTTCAAAAGGTTTTGAAGCGCAATAGCTATCCGGCTCATATTGAGGGCATCCTTGTTGCTATGCTGAAAGACAATCGTAAACATATACGTAGGCTTGCTATGAAAAGAATTCTACGTGCTCGTGAAGATGAAGTACCGAACCGTAAATTCCAATTACCTGAGATACTATTTCAAGCGAAGAGCTACGACGAGCTGATTGACTGGCAAAAAACGCCTCGCTTGGAACCCGTTTTGACCAAACACATTTCAACTGCGCAAATCTCAGCGTGGCTTTCGTCAGATACAGACGATGTTATCGACATTCAGCCATTTCCATGCCATAACCAAGCTGTTGAGCGTTTAGTTAAAGTTGTAACGGAATCAGCAACAAAAGTTTATGGTCACGATAGACGTGATGGCTATATTCGCGTTCTCCAGGAACGCCGCAAAGTGATGCCTCACTTCGATACAAAGTCTCAATTCAGAAAAATTTAATAAAAGTCTTCTATTACATTGTACTAATGCCATATTGTTTCTGAATCATATTCCATATTCAGAAGTTGATGTAAGTTGCTTGTTCTGGAACGATTGTACAGAAAATTATATCTGACAAATTAGCGTTTTTAGTGAACTTTTCAGAAATTTCTAAGGAAAAAATGCAAAGTAGAGCAAAGTAGTAGAGACAAATGGTTTGCAGCAATGGAATCAGTGTACCTAAGAGACAGTAAATGGATATTCTCTCAGAAATATGACAATATTTTGTAATTTATGATCCGGCCTAATATCTAATCTATATTATACCGACGATCAATAGTATAGGTGTTTCTTACAATATTGCCGCTGATTGTGGCCAGAGACGACGTTTGTTCTTCTGTAGATCTTACCACTTTCCATAAGTCATGTCGAAGAAACGATTCCAGATTATCACCTGAATCCAGAACTGACGAGCAAGCGAACGAAGACCCAGACTGTAAGTTAATCGAAGAAGTTCTTAATAGCTTGCTTTATAACTTTTTGTTGTTTAATATCTCGATTAATTGTATGAGGAAAACTTGATAAAACTAGTCAGAAATACTTATATCCAATCCTC
>JACEVL010000251.1:660000-693719 GCA_020284085.1 Aporrectodea caliginosa | reverse complement strand
TCCTCAAAACCGTTTTCTACTACGGGCTTCTCGCACTGGGACCGTTACTGAATGGCCACTGCTGTGAGGCAGCCATAATTATATATATATATAATTATATATATATAGTATATATAGATTCACTAAATTCAATACAATGTTCTGTTCGTTGCCATATTAATATGATCCGATGATGACCTGTTAATGAATTGCCTGAGGGTAACACTTTTCAGTCCGTGTAGGATATTTGTAAGGTATAAAACGAAGAAGCCACGCTGGCATAAGGGAATTGGTGTATGGTAGCTGATAACCCACACTGATTCAGAACAAGATAAAGCATAATTATATACACCCAAAAGTTCATGCATGCATGCATGATGTGCGTACATATGAAGGTATGTATGTAAATTGTACATGCGCATGCATATATGTAAGTGTGCAATGCATGCATGCATGATAGTAGGCTACGCTTGAATAAACATACTTGATGAAGTCTCTCTTAAATACACGACTGTAGAATGAGATTCAGCTTTACATATGCACTGCGATCTCAAACGCAAATAGACGAAACTTTTAGCCTACTGCAACAATAACAAACGTCAAATAAGATTCCTGCTAGTAAATATGTTGTAATTAAGCCAATCTCAGGATATACATAATCTCAACGTTTCCACAGGCATAACAAAATTAGAGTAATGTATATGTAGTATAGCATAGGTTAAAACATAACCGTTTATGTATAGCATAGGATAAAACATAAGTTTCAGTTATTGAGTCAACCACAAAGTGTCCGAATTAAAAGGCTCGTAAACACATAAATGCAGAATTCTGTGTATGCTGTCTTAATACCATGCTTCTCTAAACTACTTGAAAAAGTAATGTACTGACGTCTGTATGACTATTATAAGTAAAAAGAACATTATTTATGCATCCCAACATGGATTCCAGGCTGGACACTCAACTATGATGTCACTACTCAATATTCAAGACAATAGCTCGGCTGCCATCGACAACAACAAATATTCACTAGGGGTCTTTATTGACATTAGCAAAGCCTTCGATACGGTAAATCATAAAATATTACTTACAAAGCTTGCAAATATAAGTAAGTAAGTAAGTAAGTAAGTATGGTCTTTATTACGCCATTTGCAAACGCACAATGGGATAACAGTTATGCAAGGTATACGTAATAAGGCAATAGAATGGTTTCAAAGCTATCTAAGTGACAGATACCAACAGGTCCTGTGCCACAACTCGTTGTCCAAATTAAAATTAATAAAATATGGTGTTCCCCAAGAATCGATTCTTGGCCCTCTCCTCTTTCTGATATTTATTAATGACCTGCCAAATGCTTCCTCACTTTTGCACTTTTTGCTATTTGCGGACGATACAAACATTTTCGCTTCACACAAATCGCTGGACAAATTGTTCCAATTAATGAACCAAGAACTTGAAAAAGTATATGACTGGTTTAGAATAAATAAATTATCTCTTAATATAAAAAAGACAAACTGTGTTCTTCTTTGTTCTCATCGTAAACAGGTAATTCTACCAAAAGAAACTATCACATTAAATGATATTCCTATACCACAGGCAACTTCTGTTAAATTTCTCGTAGATCAACACCTAACATGGAACGACCACATTGAGAATATCTCTTCAAAAATTGCTAAAAGTATAGGTATATTATCAAGAATTGCCTACTTACTGCCTATTCATATACGAATAACCTTATAGGCCTACTATTCGATTATCCATCCATATTTTGCTTATTGTAATATGATATGGGCATCAAACTACTCAACAAGTTTAAAAGAAATAAAATGTCCTCCAAAACCGAGCTCTCCGCATTAGCGTCAACCAAGCTCAGCACTTTTCTACCCATCTTTCTACGGACTTAGCATTTCAAGATACACACATCTTAAAACGTGAGCAAATAACCATTAAATAAACTAGTGAATTTATGCATAAATATACATATAATCAACTGCCTTCATCATTTAACAATTACTTCAAAACTACGTCTCAATCTAATCCATATCCTGTACGTTCTTCAGCCAATTACAGACCCATATACTCCCGAACTATTACCCGTAGGTTCACAATTGAAAGTGTCGGCCCTAAAATCTGGAATAGTATCCCCAACGACATACAGTACCTAAATAATTTTAACCTATTCAAAAGTAGATTGCGTGCCTATTTCACGGCCAATGGTATGTTCTAGTAATATAATTGTGTGTGCTAGTTAACTAGTTAAGATTTGTTAAGGATTAAAAAGAGCAGAATTAACTAATTATTCGGTCTGCCACTCAAGTATAGCAATGATCTAAGGGGACTAGTCGGGTCTTGTTCCCTTTAGAGTTCTCTATCCCCGCTTTCCAACTATTGTACTGTTCTTTGTTTCTGTTGGAAAACAATAAAAGAAATTATGGTTATGGTATTGGTTATGGTTAATATTGATCGCTTTTCATGGCATGACCCCGAGATTAAAATCATCAACCTGTTTGTCTAGCTATTAGCACTCTCTAACGTTTGAAAGGATTCTTAAAGTAGCTTGCTACTTGCGATGCTATATAAAATTACCAAGTATATTGACTGATGCAGAATAATTGAATTTTACCTGAGTTGGACGTAAGATCAGGGACAGATACACCTCTTCGTAGTCTTATCTGCTTTCGACCTTTGACTCCTATGTGTCAAATAACCGTAAAAATGTTGCTAATTTCTTATTACTACTGACAGTTGTACCTACTCATTGATGTTCAAATAATGAGACTGACAACGTCAATAGCTGCTGATAATATGACACAAAGGTTTGGCAACGTCTTCTAACAAAGTTCAAAAGTGCACATGGAAGCCGGGCAATATAAACATAAAACAGATTGAAAGAGATCAGTTCTGGTAAGTTTTCCAGAAGATAGAGTTCCAAATGGTGGTACTAGTATCTATGGCCGTGCGCAAGCTAGAAACAAGACGCGCACCAGGAATAAATTACTTTGATGGCCAATTGCATACTTGTCGAGCGCTTCACTTTCGATCAATTAGTTGGTCACATGCGGATATCGCTGGGTAAGTTTCATTCGTTCGGACTTAACGTGACCAAGTAGCCTACGCTCTTGTGGAGTTATGTCTTTCGCCGCTGAGTGATTTGGACGATGCTCGGACTTTATATATCTCAGCACGGAAGCCCTGGGGAAAAGAAACGCCTTTAAAGAGCGAGAGACCGATGAGGAAAAACCAGTCATTAGTTTAGCCCTTAGTGATGGGAAGATCATTATATATATTCGTTTAATGTAAATGAGGCTGACAAGCCGCAACACGTTTACAAGTTAAAGTGAAGTGAGATTAGTTCTCGAGGTTTCGTGCCAAGACATAGACTCGCCGAGTCACGTGGTTTCAGGTCATCACAGTGTCAAACTCCAGTTGGAAAGGTCAAATCTGTGGATTGTTGCTGCCCGTTTTACGGCGGTGATGCTCTACGAACAATTGCCGATTGTGAAGAATGCCGTCTTCAACGGACCTGGCGACAGAGGGATGCCCGGCCGCAGCGTTTTCTTGGTCTTGGATCTAACAAAGTGTGCTGCGGGCTTCTGCATCCGTTGTCTCTCACGAATGGCTATGGCTCTGGACTTTGAGAAGCCTTTTGTCAGTAAATTGTTGTGCGTAGCAATACAGGTTCAAATTAGTTAAACAATGGCTCAGTTTAGATCTGCGAAAGCTAATTAGCATAATTAAGGCTCGAAACGATATCAAATTCGAAGAGTAGAATTGATTGATTACCGGAATCTAAGGTCAAGTACATCACAGGCTCGTAGCGTTCAGTAGAAATTACCCCAGATTTGCCATCGGATGGTTTCAGAGTGGCGACGGAATATCTTTCATTCTCTATTAAAATACGACTGTCAAATTGAAAAAATATTAGTTCTAGAATACGGAAATTTATACTTTATATGGTTTTCCGATCATGTTGTGAGGTTAAAACTTTGCGTTGTTTCACTTTGTTTCAACGGTCTGATTTCTTTCAACCTGGTTAATAACCGTAGCCTGTCTTCGGGTTTATCTGATCTATCCGTGTCAACGTCAAAAATAGTCAATTTCGTTATAATTATGTTATCAACTATAAGCACTGGGCTGATTTATTGAAAAAACAATTAAAGTAGCTTGCTACTTACGATATTGCATAAATCCGCAGAGTATATTGACTGTAGCAGAATAAAGGCTTTTACCTGCTGCAGACGTAGCATCAGGGAAAGATACAACTCTTCGCGGTACTATCTTCTCTCGAACTTGGCCTCCTGTGTGTCAAATAACTGTGCGAATAATGCTAATATCGAAACGACTTCTGACATTTTTTAACTTATTATTGATCAAATCAGAGATGACAGATGGGACTCAAGTGATTTGCATGCGCCTGGTGGCCTATGGGGAGTGCCGTCTTGAAGCTTGTGGGCTATGTTTCAAGAAGCCATCGTGGAGGACGAAGAACAGTCAAGGTTTGGTAGGAGAGTCTTAACAAGTTGTGCAGCCTATTGTATGAAACTTGTTAGAGGAAGAAGTGAGTAGGCCTAATCTGGAACATCGAAGTGAGGTAGTCGAGACTTGTCAGAGAAAGGCCGCGCATCAGTGTTTTCAGCAATGCCGAATCTAGATTAGAACGAAACTGGAGCAATCTGAGAAAAGTTGCATCTATTTGGGAAGACAGTCTTTTGTCGGGCATAACACCGAGATACGGAGCAACAAAGAATGTTGAAAGTAGGCAACCGAAGATGAAGTATTGAATGATCGTCCGGTGCACTATGGGAGCTAGGAAGACGGTAACTCTTTTTCTTCGACTTTAAGCAGTCCGGGAACTCTACACATCGTGCATATTTTCAGCTCTGGGTAGAATCGGTCATTTGGAATCTGCGAGTATACGGGAGCTCGCCCGTAGTGACTCTTGTTACAGTAGTGATCTGAACACTGCTTTCTGATTGATTGACTTTAACGGTGCATAGTTTGGCGTAGCAAGCGCTCTTGTGAGGCATTTCAACATGCTAGAGTAGACCAAAATGTTCACATACATCAAGTAATCAATCAATCAATCATTTATTTCTGTAACCATCAGAAGAGAACATACATACCTGCATACATATAAAAATTATACATACATACAACACATGCATAGATACAGTCATCCATACGTAAATTTTGAATTGACTACTGTTGTTGCCTTCTCATTGGTATTCCCAAGGTTCGTCTTTCACCTCTGCAGTCGGTCCTATTGCAGCCGCCAGATTAATAGCATGCCTACGATGTTACTCTCACATTTCTACCTTCATGTTTGATTGTTTGAACAACTGCGCTGGCTTCCTTTCTCTGCGCGCATTGAATTCAGAATCCTCATTCTGGTCTTCAAGGCACAACGGGGTCTTGCTCCTAAAGATCTAGTTGACGTGTTACTCCGGTCTCTTTCAGCCGCCTCGCATCGTCCACTCCACTCTTCAAACAGATTTAATCTTCTAGCTCCTGATACTAGAACTGCTATGGCTCAGTCCCGTCCTGTACCTCAGTTGGACCAATTGAGGTACAGGACCGGGACTGAGCCATAGCAGTTCTAGTATGAGGAGCTCTGTTTGTGATGCACTCTCTTCATCTACTCGCTCTCAAATTATTCTAGCTGGTAACCCGCCTTTGCTTTTCTTCTGTTTCTTCTGTCTTGGCATTGAGCACAGGAATCGCCTCTGACCGGTTCACCCTACTTCAGGCGCTTTATAAAATAATGTTTTAATACAATACAGTACATACATAATTACATATTTGTTTCCCAACCAACTGCCTCTCACGAGTCGTTATGGAACTGGACTTTGAGAAGCATTAATTGTGTCTAGTAAATTGCTAGTGAGCAGCAATTCAAGTTCACAAGCGGTCACTAACTCAATTAATTAATCAATCAATCATTCAATCAATCAATCAATCAATCAATCATCAATCAATCAATCAATCAATCATCAATCAATCAATCAATCAATCAATCAATCAATGAAACTGGCGCCCCTTCAAGATATCTACTCAGAGGGGCTCCACGATAACTGAACTAAAATGGACTCCAAAACATATAACTTAATTGAACCTGACAAAGTTTCGATCTGCTAAATCTAAAGTTACCGTATTTAAGTTGAAACTTTGAAGTGATATCGAATTCGATGAGTAGAATTATATGATTACCGGAATCTAAGGTCAAGTACATCACAGACTTGAAACGTTTAGCAGCAATTAGTCCAGATTTGCCATCGGATGGTTTCAGAATGGAATCTCTTGCTTTGGCGTCGGAATGGCTTCCATTCTCTATTAAAATACATACAGGATTGTCAAATTGAAGAATTACTTCTTAGAATAAGGAAAAATATTTTTTACATGGTTACTCTTGGGATCACTTTTAGATTCTAAAACTTTGTTTTGTTTCACTGCAGCCTGATTGCTAGAAATCTTTCAGATATCAAATTCTTAGTTTCAGATGTCACTAAGAGTAAGCGGTCAAACGCTTCCGACTATATATATAGTCGGAAACTATATAATATATATAGTCGGAAACTATATATATAGTCGGAAGCGTTTGACCGCTTACGCTTAGTGACATAATTATAGTCGGAAGCGTTTGGCCTTTTTATAATCCAAAAGTGATCACTCGAGTAACCATGTAAAAAATATTTTTCCCTATTCTAAGAAGTTCCGTTTTTCCGTTTTTCATCAGTAACATTTATTTTAAAATTTTATCAAGTTATTATTATTGTTTTAAGTGAGATATCATCTCTTAGCGTTTTAAGTGAGATGATATCTCACTTAAAACAATAAGTTTATCTGATCTTAAAATAATTATTCAATTATTCCGTTTTTCATCAGTAACATTTAACTGGTGGCTCATGAGCAATGGTGAGAAATAAATTTCTTAAAAGTTGCAGCTCTCACCCCTTCATTCCTGAGTGGCCGAGTGGGTTGGTTCCCGCTCGTCACGCCGGCGCCCCGGGTTCGCTTCCCGGTCGGGTCGGTTTATCAGAGATTAATTTCTCGGATCTTTACTGCGGGTGGCTCGGTCGCATTATAAACGTGGAGTACAATACAACACACAACACAACACAATATACTGGGGCGCGGTGGTTTAGGGGTATGTTCGGTGCCTTGCAGCTGGAGGGTTGCGGGTTCGAATCCACCTCAAAGTCGCTGCGTAGGAACCCTGGGCAAGTCCTTCACTCGCAATTGCTCATGCGCTTCGGCGTGAAACTCCGATTCAGCGTTCGCGCAGTAGTCGGGAGCGCCTCTGAATGGGAAATCTGGTAGGGGCGCTATAACAAGTGTTCAAATACAATACAATACAATACAATACAACTTGATAAAATTTTAAAATAAATGTTACTGATGAAAAACGGAATAATTGAATAATTATTTTAAGATCAGATAAACTTATTGGCCGATAAAGTCTATGGTTTTTAGCAATAATCATGGAGAACTCCTCAAGTCAAGCCAAGCTTCATAAGGATCAATTATCGTAGCTTCTCATCAGGAACCGATTGATAAAATAATGCCAATTCGCCCTATAAATTTAAGCAGCAGAAAATGGCTTAATATCATGGAAGAGTGGTGCCGGACAGAAACTCTCACCGCCAAAATAACCAGATCGGCCACAAAATGTTATTGCGGAATTCCTTATCGAAGTCATCAAAGCCCATTTCAAAGCAGCTATTCGTGGTTTTGGAATTAGACAAATTGAAACTCAATTTCGTATAATATATGTAAAGTTTAATCCTTAACCAACGTTAAGGGTATAATGAAAGACCATAAACGCAAGCCGGAACTGAGCTCTTTACACTTCTTGAAGGAGCACAATGCTGTCCAAAGTGAAAACGAATTTGACAAAAATGGATGGTATATTTTCAGACCATTTATACCTGTTGCACACCCGGAATATGAGGATTCAATTTCTTTGACCTCAGCAGCTGTTTTTCGTGTCTCCGATATTTCTTCTGCTGTCGAGTCGAAGCAAAATCGAAGAAAAAAGGAGCAAATTAGTTAAGAAAATTCATGTTTTGTGACGTTGAAATGAGCCAAATTTTTGCCGCTTATTAATCCTATTTTATTATTTATGTTATTACTTTACTGCTAGTTCTGGGTGCATCATTATTATTAAGCTTAAAGTACAGCTTGAAACTCGTCTTGTAGGCCTACGGACTTAGGGCGTGTCAATTTTAGGGTGAAATTAATTTCTTCCCAATTTTTTAAGTCTCGGGTCCCAAAAATATGTCTTTGGGTGTGAGGAATTCAAATCTGCTATTATATTTGTGATCAGACAACATCTAGCTCGGTAAATCTCTGTTTGATTAAAAGGCATATAAACTGCTCTCGGAAAACCAAATAATTCAAATTTTACCTTCGTAAAATGTCAGGTAAAGCTATTAAAATTTTAGTTTCTCTGCATAAGATACACCCTAATAAGCGTACGACATTATCTTGTAGGCTAATCATAAAGCAACATTAGAAAGTAATGACATTAGTTAATAAGAAATTTAAGCAACAACTTTCATCAAGTCTTGCTTTGATTCGTTCTTGGTCATCAGCCGCCGACTTGCTTCTTGGCCTCTGACGTAGCCCTCACGTTTCTCATGTGTATACACCCTTCCTGCTGATTCTGTGACTTCTTTCACGTACTTCTGTATAGACTGAGCATGACAAGGCCACTGTGGAACTTGCATGTGTTCGTCAATGAACTTCTTTAGATCCGCTGTTGTAAGTCTTCACGTCAAGGGAGGTTCATATTCTCTGCCAGATCAGTCTATCATCTCCAACAGGGACGAAGCACTCAGTGAAATAAGAGGCTCTCCAGTTGAGAGTTTGGTGAATGAAGGATCAATTTCAAGTTCTGTAGCAGTTTCTAGCATTTTATCAATGTTACCTGTCCACTTGTTGCTAGACAAAATCTTCCAATCGAGTGCTGTGATCAAGTGTCCCAGGGGGAACTCGTTGGTATGGAGGGCACAAACCAACCATATCAGTTCATGGCCAAGCTTGACCTCTATCCAGTGCATGGAACCACCCCCAGCCGGTGTTACCATTTGTAGAATCACCTCCAATGACCTGTATTCTTATCAGTGCCCTTCTTCTTCATGAAATCTATACAAGATTATCAGCAATAACTTCAACTGGCGTTTCTCTTTGAGCCTTTCTCCGGAGTAAAGTGGTAAAGATATCTTCCACCTAGCTCAATGCACACTGAATAATGCTTCTCTTTGATGATGTTGGGCAACTGCTGATCTGAATTGTCTGCTTTCAGTATGACTTTAGTTGTATCTTCACGGTCGTCAAAAAGATGTAGTCAATTTCACCCTTCTGACAAAGATCATCAAATTCCTGAACCCGGAATTTAATAATTATTTTCCTTGGGCCCTCTTGAACTTACAATGAGGCGACAAAAGAGCTGTTTGCCAGTTCCCACTTTTCAAGCACTTTAGGGTAAATGTCCTTTGCAAGACTGACTGCTGGGTAGTTTCTGAAATCCTCGCCAATTTGTGTTCTTAGCAGTATCCCATATCTCATAATGTCTCGCGGAGTTGGCAGTTCAGAGGGCAACAACTCTCTGCCACTTTCAATTAGGTTGCTCATATGGGTGAATGTCCCCAGTTTTCTTATCTTTTTAGAAGCCATTGTGGGCAATTCCCACTAGTTAGGATGGTAGTAGTAGCAGCACTGACGGACAAATAATTTTCCAGACACCGATGACTATCCTTCAACCTCCGAAAGAAGCAAATACAGCTACTGCACAACATTAGTGAATTATATATGTGTGTGTGCATTTGTAATATACAGTTTAATAAATAAATAATAAAAATAATATTAGTATATAATATAACTGCAAGTACCTGGCAATCATTTCCAATGATTTTTATGCAATTTTACAAAATATTTTTCCACAAAAAACTTTTAATCAGACAAGTTAGGAATTATTGGAAATTCACAAAAAACGTTGAAAAAGTAAATATTAAATGTAGTTATTTACCAAGCAAAACTAAATAATATTAATTTTACCAAAATATCTTATGACTTACTAAGGCATGTCACAACTTTTTAGCACTAAGCATTTTTGGAATTTGAAAGTTGACCAAATCGACACGCCCTAAATTATGTACGGTAGTTATAATGTAATACAGTCAGCTAACTTATCTGTTGTCTCTGCTCATTCCTAAGGATCATAAATATTGCACCCGCTCACACGTTGCTTTGATTCCAATAGTACATCGAACCAACGCAGTTCTGGTTTTCAAGTTTTCTGTACCAATGGCCTAAGGCTCTGAGACAAATTGTTTCTTTCCCATCGACTAGTTTTGTGAAGTCGTTTATATGAAGCCTGAAATTGTATCTGTCTGAATGGCTTATCTTCCGTACCTCTCGTTCCATATCGGGAGCACCGCAGATCTTTATTGCATGGCTTTTCCGATGGATAGCCTAATGAATTGTGGAATGCGATTGTGTTTAGAATTAACTAGCCATTAATGCCTCAGGCATTACGAAAACAGGTGCTATAAAAGTTTTCAGATCAGGTAAAATTATTTGAAATAAATTTAGTCCTTCAATAAGATTACCCGCTTCATAAAATTATGCCTTGATAATCATATAAGGTGTAACTTGTAGGCAGACAATGTTTTCAATCTGTGCCCCTCCTAATAGCGTGATTTTGAGCAAGAGCATGCGAGAATATGTTATTAACCTAGAAACTTTTAAGCACCATTATCCAAGAACAGGGAGTCTTACTTAATTGAGTTTTATTTGACTCCCTTTCTTTCTTGAGCTGATATCTATCACGTTCAGTTTCGAGTTTAGCAACCTTCTTTCGTAATTTGTCAATTTCACATCGAGCTGTCAAGTGTCAAAACACCACAAAATGCTTCAGCGTTTAATATGATCTTTCTTAAATTAAATAGCTTAACCGAAACAAATGAAGTATCTTCAAAGTTAGAAAGTGGGTGTGAACAGCAAAGCATCTCAAATAATGCAAGAGAAGAGTATCAAATCAGCAAGAATAGTCTTCAGACCTTTTTACCCATAAAGGTTTTCAGCCTCATAGTTGCTTTTTTAAATGTTCCATTTGTTAAGTGCTACCGTTAACCTTAACTTAGACCTTAGTTCTTCCCGTGCCGGACTGCACATCGGGCAACGCAGTTTTTCCATTCTTCCATGTCCTTCGCCACCTCGACAGCGTCCGCCACCGTCGACTCAAGACATCTCAGATCCTCTCGAACAGTTCCCATCCAGTTCTTTCTTGGCCTTCCTCTCACGCGCTTCCCCTCCGGAGTCCAGTTAATCACTTGGCTGGCTCTTCTATAATTAATCTTCTGCATTGTTTCTGTTGCTAGCTGGGTTTTTTTTACCTGGGTGGGTTGCAAGCCCACCGCAGAACCGTCCTCCTTTATCCTGGCTTGGGACAGGCACAGGCTTCCTCAGAGGTAGGTCTTAATTTTCAGAGATTTTCCATTTAGACTAAATCTTATTATCACAAACATGAATTGACTTTGTAACTACTTCCTGTCTTAATTCTCTCCTGTCAAATTGAGCACCCTCCTGATTGCCCACTAGTATGCCGCGTTCCACATAAATTTCTCTAATTTCAAAATTGTGTCAGGAATAACAGCATACTTACTGGCGCTTTGTCAATCATTTGTCAAACGATTTGTCAATCGATTGTTTGGTCAGTTTTGGTTCTAGGTCAGGAAAGAGATTCTGGTGCTCCAGTGGGAGTTGTTTATGATGGTCGTAATGAAGGAGTGCAAAAGCCGAATCACGCTAGCTGAGGCAACGCAGATCTTTGCTGCATGTCTTTCCTGAGGGATAATGACTACGGAATGCGATTTTGCTTAGAGTTAACTAGCGATTGATGCCTTATGCATTACGATAGCGGGCGTTATAGAAGTTTAAGATCAGATTACATTAGTTGGCCTGAATTTCGTTCCTCAACAAGATAACCTGTGTCGCATGCTACTCAGACAATGTTGCAAATTGTTGCCCACCTTTTCAGAATGAGTTTGAGTCTGAGCGTATTTGACTATTTCATTTACTTAGGTAGGCTTAATTTTAAGCACCATTATACATAGAGCAACGAGTCTTACATAATTCAGTTTTATTTTGCTGCTTTTCTCTTTTGAGTTGATATCTATCACGTTCAGTTTCGAGTTCAGCTACCTTCTTTCGTAATTTGTCGATTTCGCATTCAACTGCCAAAATTTCAAAACAACACAAAATGGATCAACCTTTAATATTTTGTTTGTCAAATAGTTCAACCGAAACAAATGAAGAATCTTCACAGCTAGAAAACAGGTGTGAAAACCAACGATTGACGTAAGAAAAGAGTAACAAATATGCATCAATAGTTTTTAGACCTTAGGCTATACCCTTATAGCAATAAGGTCGAAACTTCGTCGCTGTTGGTTTAAATGTTACCGTTAACACTTAGTCTTATTATTTTCAACGACTTTACATTAAGTTTAATTCTTATTATGACAAACATGGACTGATTTCCTAACTACTATCTGTCTTAATCCTCGCCTGTCAAACTGAGCACTCTCCCGCTTGCCAACTCTCACGCAGCATCTCACGCATAGGGTCTACTGAAAAAGACCTTTACAGGCTGTCGGGATTCGTCTTCTGCACAATCCCATGACTACCGATTTCCACTGGAGCACCATGCCGCATTACGGCTTGCTCTCCCCAATTCTGCCATCGAACCGAACAAACAACCGAGCATGATTAATAAAGCGACAGCTGCTAAGATGGTATAATAATTCCTCACACGCGTTTGGAATTAGATAAATAAGATATTTGTGCTGGCTAACAGATGAAATTACAAAAAGCGCTAATGAAATTATTTTAAATATCCACGTGAATTGCATACAGTATATTCTTAAAGCAAATCTCACAGAAAATTATGTAATTAAAGGTCAATTATTTCTTTATGTGGTGGACTATTATACGGTCTTCATTCCGCTGACCATGACGCATGTAAATACGTGGAAACGTATTGCCTACAATAGATATATCGCATTTATCCCTTCTGTTCAGCAAAGGTCTTAAGACATATGAAACGAAATATACTTTCATGGAAGCGCTTTTCTAGCGGATCTCCTTGTGTCAGTCCAACTTGACTTTGTTGGACAATTTTCTTATCTAAAATGAAGTCACGGATATATTAACAAAATAACGCTAACCCAAGAAACTACGAAATGTATGAGTTGGGCATTCTATGAAATCATGGGTGTTACTGCAATTAATCTAAGTCCAGAGTGTACACTTTATTAAAAGTTTCATACAATTGAGCAATTATTCAAAACTAGCTGTTTGTCCGTTCTAGGACGGTTAGGGGTCGTCCATTAATTATGTCAACAAATTTTAGGCCTTTTTGACCCCCTCCCCTTGTCAACAACTGTCAAACATTGACGGACGCCTCCCAAATAATTATGTCAACAATCCCAGATCCCCCCTACAACAAAGGCTGAACTTTTTTCCCAATGACCTTTTTAGACATTTGAACTCCGATGACCTTTTTAGATGACTTTTTAGATGACCTTTTTTAGTCATTTACTCCATTTTTAAGAGTCTGTGTTGATTCATTGGAAACAAAAATTTGTGACGTCAACTTGTACCGAACCCCCTCCTCCCCTGTCAACAACTGTCAAACTTTTCCAAACCCCCTCCCCATATTTTGTTGACATAATTAATGGACGACCCCTTAATATTTTTTTCTAACTTTTATGGTCACTGTGCTCTCTTCTGCTCATTGTGCACGCTTTTGTTCACGGTGTTTCTTCTGCTCACTGTGTTATCTTGTGCTCACTGTGCTCTCCCCTGCCCACTGTGATCTCTTGTGCTTTAGTGCTCACTGTGCTCTCTTGTGCTTTAGTGCTCACTGTGCTCTATACAGCTTACTGTGCATGCTTTTGCTCACGGTGTTCTCTTCTGTTCACTGTGCTCTCTTCTACTAACTGTCCTCTCTTCTGCTCGCTGTAATATTTACCCCTCACTTTACAGTCTTGTGCTCACTGTGCTCTCTTGTGCTCAGTGTGCTGTTTTCTGCTCACTGTGCTCTCTTCTGCTCATTGTGCTGTTGTCTGCTCCGCTGTGCTGTTTTCTACTCATAGTGGTCTCTAGTGCTCACTGTGCCAACTTCTGCTCACTTTTCTCTCTTCTGCTCACGGTGCTCTCTTCTGTTCACTGTGCTCTCTTTCATATCGAGCGCCATCTGGCGAAGGATTTAATATACTGAGGAACAAAAGAAATCTTGCGACCTCTAGCGGTGACTACTTACTGGCTGCGCCAGTCTCAATAGACCCCTAACGGTTTTTGGTTATTGACCGCTGGGCGGCGCCCGCGAGACACTGGTACGTGTCTGGTTTGGTTATTGGTCGCTGCCCAGCGCTCGCGCGCCCTCTACCGTCGTGTCTGGTTGTCAGTCACTGCTTTATGGCTGACCCGCTGGGATTCGAGCGAAACAGCGTAACACGACAGACGGGCGGAGATTTACTATTATTCCTTCATCCGCTTTTACCACCTGTAAGTATCTTTGGTTTTCGTCCCTCCTGTGTCCTGATGTTTAAATAGGGAGTCTAGGCCTGTTTATTCCACCTTTAGTCAACCGATGTCCTTCTAAGCCTGTAAAATCCTGGTTTCATTTTCTCACCATTCTGTAAATATTCTTGATACCATAAAGATAAAAAACTGGAGGCAGAACTTAAAAATTTTAAGAAAACTCTGTAAATTGGAAAGCTTGGTGTTGTAACTGGACAGACGCCCAACTAGCCTTACTGCGCGTTGTGACTGATAAACGAGATCAAATTATTTTCATTACCTTCTGTAAGAGAGGGAGTGTCGTAGTCATCAATTACACTCAATAAATAGTGATTTTCCTTTTCTAGAACGTTTCGTACAACCACGAAAGCTCTTGGATGATTTCTCAACACTAGAAAATCAAACAGAGCCCGACATCGGTTGCGCGTCGTCGTGTTCTTGCTACATATGTCTTGCCATTGTTCAATCGAAATGATGTCTTCTTGTTTCAAATAATCCCACAGCAGATCAGGATCAACATCCCTTGTAAAGGCTACGTAATGTTTACGCAGACGTTGTCGAATTTTGTCATTGTTCATTCTTGTGTGAACTGAAATGGACATTTGCAATGGTAGCTTAGATATCAAAAGCCAAAATGCACGGTTTTCACTTGCAAAGCAATTCCGGACCGCGCTAGTAGGCCTATAAAAACTGTACTTATTATGACAATAGAGGCAGTTATTTGGCATTGTGTTGACTAGTTGATGTGATCTATTTGTTTTTTAATGTTCGACCTTAAAATAGGGATGAGCCGATTGGCATTTTTTTTACCGATTTCCGATTCCGGAATAGTAAATAAAACAGAAATGAAAACAAAATCTTGTATATTCTCGCTAGATTTAATTCCAATGAGAGTTAATGACTAGGTCTATAGTTTCGTCAAACGAGAGCTTCCGAGCAATGTCATTTTCTATACATAATGTGCATAAAGAATTTAAGCGCTCTTCAATCATGGTAGCCCGAGATTTTGTTCTTTATAAAGAACTAGACGTTCGCCCGTCATAAGACGGTTAAAATGACCTTCATAACGTATGCGATGAGAGCGCCATCTACTGAAATGAAATGAGTATAGTTATTTCTCCTCCCTTCCCCACCGCTCCCTCTCTCTCTCCCTAAACCCTCCCATCTAATCCTCACTCTCCGTCTTCCCTCCCTCTCCTGCTCACCGTCTAACTACCGGCGTGCTTGGCTAGCCCGCTGCGTGCGTATAACAGCATGACACGGCGCGCACACACACACATTACACACATTTCTGCGCGTTTATATGATTAATAGTCTTGACAATTCCTCACTGCTTTACAGCTAGTGATAGACATTGTCACGTAGGCCCTTACAGCTTAAGCGCAGTAACTGTTGTAAAATTGGGAAACACTTCAATTAGATGTTTTTGTACTCCTGTCAAATTCTAGCATACTTACTAGATCAAAAAATATTTATTCACAGCAGCTTGACTCTTTATTCGTAGAAGCCCTTAGGCACACTTTATACTGATGCATCTAAGCAACAAAATTTAAATATTGAACAGTAAATTGGCATTCGAAGAAAGTACTAGAAAAATTATAAAAATTTCAAATAAGCATAAAACTAACAGACAAAGTTAAAATTAATAAACCGAACGTATTTCATATGGCCTTAGCTCAATTTATAGCAGATCTACTTGTCAATGCAAAGTTCTACTTCTACTACTACTACTACTACTACTACTACTGCTGCTGCTGCTGCTGCTGCTGCTGCTGCTGCTGCTGCTGCTGCTGCTGCTGCTGCTGCTGCTGCTGCTGCTGCTGCTGCTGCTGCTGCTGCTGCTGCTGCTGCTGCTGCTACTACTACTACTACTACTACTACTACTACTACTACTACTACTTCGGCTGCTCATACTACTACTATTAGTATAGGCTACTTTATTTATTCATTTATTAGATATTGTGGAGCAGCGTAGACGATTCGTTAGATTCCGTTAAAATTTCGGCATGTAACGGGGAGAGTACAGAATGGAGTCTCCCGAGGTAATTACCGTGTAGAGACCTTCAGCAAGTCCTGCGTGCACACTTGCTCACCACTATCGATATTCTGTTAGCATGGTGTGTTTGCGCTTCTGAAGTTTGGAAGGAGGGCAATATCAAATACATTTGTATTATATTGTCCTATAACGTGTGCTATTATCACAATGTATTCTCATTGTCATCATTTACAATAATAAATAGCAATTACGCTTATGATAGCAACAATAAAAATGTCATTATTATTGAGTCTTATTATTGTTTATTCTATTCTATTCTATTCTATTCTATTCTATTCTATTCTATTCTATTCTATTCTATTCTATTTTATTCTATTCTATTCTATTTTATTTACGGATTCATAAAGCGCCTCTCACAGTACAACCTAATCAGAGGCGGTTCCAGTGCGAAGGGCCCCTCTAAAACAACAGTCTTAAGAGAACGAGCAGAAACAGTAGTACCCCAGATAACATGACAGCACGAGTTACAGCAGGAAGGTCATTCCACAGCAAAGGGCCAACAGAGGCATAGGCACATGCTGTGCTGTGGCAATACGAGACCGAGGAACTAGAAGGCCATGATGGTCTAAAGAGCGGAGGTAGTTGAGATCACAGAGGTAGCGTGGAGCTTGACCCAAAAACGTTTTACAAGTAAGAAAGAGAATTTTAAACTGAATCCGAGCAGTTATGAAAGTCGAAATATGGGAGAAACGAGGAAGGCGGGCCAAAAATTGATACACTTTTTAAAGAAAATAATTATTAAATATTATTTGGCGGGAAATCATCTTTAAATATTGAAACTGTCTCTACTCAATAAATTAATACCAGATTTTTTGCTTTATTGCATCATGTGGACTAATATAGGTCCTATACAGCGATTACTAGCTTCAGATGCAAAAATTATAATCACGGTATTACGAAAAAGACCGTTTTCGGATGATCTAGGAAGCGCCAAGACAGTGGTCCCTTCTCTCGGCCGAAGTCATATAATTTGTTTTATTATAAAAAGAGAATTATATATTGATACTAATAATTACTACATACACGTAATTATTATTAACATTAAAGTCTCAATGACAGTATTTAGACAGGTTCAAACTCATAAGCTTACTTCCGTGTTACTAGCCGAGCGCTCGATCGTTTAGCCGCATTGTCACTGTATCTAGACCTCACCAATAACTAGTGCTGTACAATTGAGCAAGAGCAGCATGGCAGAAAACAACGTACAGATGACTGAAGAACGTTGATCGGGATCGGTATTCTTTAAGGAAAAGACATAACCTGCTACACAGGAATAGTATGAAATGTCTAGTTGTACTTACTCGAAAATGCCAACACCTTTGCATCAAAATTAAAGTTAGACAAAAATCCCGTTCGGCAAAGTTTGTTTAACAAAAAAACACGCGGTGTCCTATTAGCATGATAGGCCTACCCACTGTAGGCTTTCTGCGGATTAGGCCTACGCTAAGACTTTAGGCCTAACTAAAAACTCATTCTGCTGTCTAAAGTTCAATGTATGAGAGAAGTTTCCTGTGATACGTCGCTTAGCTGCATAGCCTATTATATGTTCCTGATATTGTCCTTGCGAAGTATATAGCCTACATGAAGTGTCTTTGCCTCGTCGAAACTTAGAGTTGTTCTTAACAACGGCGATCACAAAGGTTAACGTTCAAGATGTAGGCTAACAAATCACGACATGAATGCTGTTTGGTTGAATCTACAGCGCTTCTTTATCAGCAATTCATTTTTGAAACATGTAACAGTATAACAAATTGGTGTCAACGACGACATAATACAAAAAACAGGTGCTAACACCAAAAATGCCAACACTTTCCACACATTCTTATTGGGCACCTGCATGTCGTCGCTGGCAGAAGAGCGCAGTTATTGCCTACAATCCCCCTACATGGCTATCTCGAGACAAGAACAGTAGAACACATGCAGTAATTGTGCAAGACGTGGTCCGATTGGTATTTTACATTTTCGTCAATTGCATCGACTTAAACAGACAGAAAATGACACAACGAAGGCAGCATAGAATCCGAAAGGCAAAGGAGTAGCTCAGTCAGGTTAGACAGTCAGTCAGCAGTAGTGAATATTGGCAGTATTATACTGTAATCTGCATTCCATCGGGGGATGATGATAAAATTAGATTAATGTAATAAGGATTTTAAGACGACCACGCAGGTGATCTAGAACAACGTTGAATAGAGGGGAGAAGGATTCGCCAGACAGAGAATGAGAACGTCCGGAAATAGCGATATGTACATTTGGACTGTTAACGACAATCGAACATACATACGGCCATCACAATAAATGGTATACAATAAATGGTAAACATTTGAAGAGTAACTGACGATAAGAACTTTGTCTCAAGGGTCCTTTACAAACATATTAATCGAGTCCTCAAAACTAACAATTAACCAACATTGTTTACTCCCTCCATGTTTTTCACAGTATTCTACAGTATTGTATTGCACAGTATTTTTGCAAAATAAACGAATATACATAACCAATTAATAGAGTTTCCAGTCAAATCCCTGAAATCACGTTCGGAGAAAAGAATTGAATTTATTGTTGGCCTCATGCAACTTAGTTACATGCACAATTGCACATTGACGTATAGATGCTGGACATATTGAATTGAGCAAAGATTGTACTTGACTTTGAGTAGACCAATCTAGCCTAGTTTATTTTGAATAAGATAATTAGTTCCTGAATGTATCAGTTATAACTGTTATATAATGAGACACGTATATTTATTAATGCAACGAATTGCGGCCATAGCTCTATACCATAGAACTAGCATATAATTATGATCATATTATGTATAGTTGTATACATAGTCACATATGACATACTTTGATATCTCTTTGTCACCCAATCCTTATGGAGGAGCGAACTCACCCCACTCTCCACCATGGGTGGAGTATTGTCGTCTGGACATATCAGCAACTACTGGAATCAAACAAAGAATGGAACTTTGTATGAAGAGGTCAATGTAAGTGACACAGCTCGGAGTTGACAGGGAATTCATATGCTGAACAGAAGAATTTACGATAATTATATTGCCCAATATTGATATTGCACTCCTTCCACGACCGTACGACAGACCATCGATAGTAAATGAGTGACGAGTGAAGCTCACAGTCCCTACATAATAATAATAATAATAATAATAATAATAATAATAATAATAATAATAATAATAATAATAATAATAATAATAATAATAATAATAATAATAATAATAATAATAATAATAATAATAATAATGACCTCAATGACCTCATCCATCGTAGCCTCAACCGAGCCGGCATCCCGGCAGTCAAAGAGCCGTCCGGCCTGACCAGATCTGATGGCAAGAGACCGGACGGGCAGACCCTAATACCGTGGAGTGGTGGACGGGCCTTATTATGGGATGCGACTGTGGTGGACACGGTGGCCGCCTCGTACATCTCGGAGACAGCGGCCGCTGCTGGTGGTGCGGCAGAGATGGCCGCCACAAGGAAGCACGTCAGATACTCTGAGCTGGAGAAGAGATACACCTTCGTGCCTGTCGCCGTAGAAACCTTCGGTCCTCTCAACAGCGAGGGCCTCGACTTCTTATCGGAGACCGGACGCCGACTGTCGAAAACCACTGGCGACATTCGCGAAACAGGCTTCCTCTTTCAAGGCCTTTCAGTGACAATCCAACGCTTCAACGCAGTGGCTTTCCAGGGCACCATGTCAAGGCTGCCGGGAGTCGACGAGCGGCGAATCCTGAACAGATGATAACCGATGCCTCGCACAACGTTCATAATAATAATAATAATAATAATAATAATAATAATAATAATAATAATAATAATAATAATAATAATAATAATAATAATAATAATAATAATAATAATAATAATAATAATAATATCTTTTTCTTTAATTAAGCGCCTGACAAACGCACTGCGCTGTACATTTACATGTTATGCAATTGAAACAATCTTTACTAGTTAACTACTAACAGAACAGATAGCCTGCAATACACGGCGCTAATAGCAGCCTACAAAGCATATCCGCCCTACGGGGGTGGAACTCGGTACCTCTCCCTCTCTACGCCAGCTGTTATCCAACGCGCCACCGGTTAAGTTCTTCCATGTATAGTGATCGGATCTTTAAAGGCTCGAACCCGTACCTCAGCGTTACTGACTGTTGCTCTATCCATTCGGCTATCGTGCCACAGAGTGGTAGTTTGATTTGCGGAGAAAAGTACTTAACTAAACCTTCGATGCACGTAACCGATTGATAAGGTGATGTCAATATTTATGATGGTGATGTTCAAGGTGGCGATGATGGTGATGTTCAAGGTGGCGATGATGATGATGATGATGATGATGATGATGATGATGATGATGATGACGACTACGACGACGACGACGACGACGACGACGATGATGATGATGATGATGATGATGATGATGATGATGATGATGATGATGACGATAGTGTTTACGATGGCAATAATAATTGGTCCAAAAACAATACAACAGTAAAACCACAACAATAACGATAAGCAACAGCGACTCACAACGGTGCAACAAATAGCAACAGTAATAATTATCTAAGTTGTTCTACTCAGATAAAGGACGAAGTTTTTTGGCTGTGGTCCAAGATAACAACCATTAACTAGGAGCAAATTGGGTCCTTCGATTAAGTTCTTCCATTACTGGCATGAATCTTAAGACGTTCGGATTAGACTACGACTTAGATTACAGCACTGATTTAGTACCAGATTGAGTTTTGTAGCAACTACAAACTGGGGCTGCATGAGGGTCTCTGGCTATAGGGCCTACTCGAGTAAAACTACGGATTAGAACATGGCAAAAGTCCTGAGTAGAGCCAAAGGATAAGACTGAACCGATCAGGGGTCAAACGAGATTAATAGTAAATAATTAGGTTATCTAGCATTAGACCCTTAGTTGACAGAGTAGAGGATATTGTGTAAATAGATAACACTTTTAATAGGAGGATTTTTGTGCACAGTAGGGCTGTAGGCCTACAGTATGAAGTTTAGGCCTATCTTTTTTCCACGCAATCCTAGGATCTCTGCAACACAGTATCGGCTCTCGTTTGACCTATATAAAATTATGATCATCATTTCAAATTTTGTGTGCAGGTGATAAACTATCTTAAAGCTTTCATATGGTCGAGTTTAAATGTTTAACTTGCTCAATAATTGTTGTTTCTAATCTTCACCTTCGGCAGATCTATCTTCAGCAAACATTTATGTGCGATAGACGCCGATAGTGCATTGGCTAGCATGCTCGATGACTGGGGTTCGAATTTCCCTCAAGACAGACATTTTTCAGCCTTTGTTCGCTCTTGCGCCGCCTATAGTCAGCTCAGCTATAATGATCGTTCGATATTTCTAGATATTACCAAGAGCAGTAAGCGTCACTATACAAGCCTGGTATTCAAATACCAAATGAAACATGAAGTTAATGGCGCTTCATAATCATCGCCTCAGGGTCAAGCTTAATTGTACATCGTAAATATATATAATATTTGGATTGTATTTGGACATTTATATAGCGGCGCGCAATGGACAAACTAAATCAGAGACGCTCTCTGAGCTAGTCTATATGGTGCTCAATGTCATTACACACGGAAATATCACATCAGTAAACAAAATAACGCACAGTAGACTGGACGAGTTGCCAATGGTGGGCCCACGCACGCAGGTGGAACCAATCAACATATTCCCGTCGACGGCTAACAGTTGGCATAGATTTCAGAGTCTCTGAGCCAAGTTTTGTGGATAGAGTAGAGCAGCGACAGAAGACAGCGCTTAAACACACGATGAAGCTGCCTTTCAGTGGTTCCTTATTGGTTGAAGGTGACGGATATTCGTTGAAAGCGCAAGGAATACGCAACAGAGGCATTTCGGTCGGTAGAATGAAGCCCCACCTGTGACCAGGAAAACATTTCGGACGGGATTATAAGGTTTCGAGGGGTTTCCATTGAAGATTATCGCAAGGTCAAGGTTTTTTGTATTTCGCATGTAAAAGCATATAAAAACATTTCTGGAAACTTATTTGGGGCTTGAACCCCGTAAAACCACCCCCTAAACACGCCCATGCCAGTGACACGCGTGGGCAGGGCGCGCCGTTGCCCAAATGGCGCCCAAGGTAAAGCATGCATTTGGCGCCCTCTGACGGTGTTAAAATAATCATTGTAAATTAAAAATGGCTAAAAATGGCACCCCCTAGATTTTGGCAGCCTGTGTCCTCCACTGAGACAAAATAATACATCTGGCTAAAGACTGCGTACACGATCCGTAAGTTCCAACTTCATCACATATCAAGATGCTATGGTACAATTCCTAAAACATGAAGTTAAATATAAAATATTTTTATACATTAATGAATTATTAAATTTGGGTCTGTTGCAGAGTTGAAGACTTTTGTGAAGACTATTGATGCTCCTTTTTGCGACTTCTATGGCGAGACGCGAATGAAAGACTTAATTTTTAATCTCTGTTTGAGAGAATCCTTCAAGTCAATCCGCATCTATGAGGATACGATTCCATTTTGATCTTCTTATGCTAATCCCGTTGGAAGAAATTGGCATTCCAAGCAACTTAGTGTCAAGTGCCGCATTGGAATCAATCAAATGTCTCTACGTTGCTGATTTCAAATCGTCCTGCATTTGGAGGATTACATTACAAGATCACCAGGTAAAGAAATGGCGCTGCAGTCTGAACAGCTTAGTGGGAGCTACGGTAGCTCCTAACGGTCAACTATTGGCTCTGGAACGTAATGAAATTTCGGGGAATAAGTTTTTGATAATCTTTGGGTCAGATGCTGTTTTCATGAAGATAACTGACGTTTCAACTGACCTCAATCCATTCAAGGCTATTCTTAACCTCGATAGACAACTCAAAACAGTAATGGTAACCACTCCCTGGTCATTAGTATAGCTACAACTGATGGAGAGATAATCAGGCAGGTCAATCCTACTGGCAAACTTTATGAATCTGCAAGTGTACTGATAATGAACATGACAATCAGTCAATTCAATATTACAAGCAATGATTATAATTATCCAATTTATAAAATGTGTTTTTCGTTTCAATCTGACATTGCTGTGTTAAAGAATATTTATAAAGATGCATGCGTTGTTTCTCCTTTCAGTTCCTTTAACCTGGCGTGGGAAGTAAATAGTCTGTTGCTCTTATGGACGCAGCTACTTGATAGCAGTTAATAGACACATTGGACAGGAAATCAGTGAAGTCAATTAACAGGCGATGATTTTGACTATACAAGTGACGAAATGTGTTGTTCGTTTATTTCGTACTTTGATTGAGACAATGACTTTAATTTGAAGTATAATTCTAAATGTTTTATTTTTTATCTAGACAATTTTATATGATGTTGTAATACAATATTATTATTCAATTGTTTCTCATTTTTAAATAGATCTAAATAAAAATTTAGTCTGATAGAACCTACGGATTGAATAAAATAATCGTCGTTTAAAATAATCTTGTTATTCATAAGGGTTTTAAAATTAATAATGAAAGAGCTCATAGTCATTGTACTCGATTAGAAATTTGGAGCTTACGATTACGAAACTGTATATTCCATCTCAAGACTATTGTCATGCAGTTGCAGAACAGATCATTGGCATTGGATGTATGGTAAAGACAGCATAATAAATTGCTTAAAATTATTATATTATTTTGTTCTCATATTTATATAGGACCGATTCATTTACCCATGCACTTAATACGACACAAACTTCAAAATATATAATTCACAATACATTGTCAAGGTTGCACGAGTAAAAATGTTCATGACCAATGGGCCAACTTGCTCTCTCATGGTGCTGCTTTTCCCCGACGCATCAGACTTAGCCGGATAGTTCTGTGTTTCGCATTAACCAATTTCAATCTGCCTTAAGGCTGCGGCTCAGTCAGTCAGTGTATTGGATTCCAAAGTTTTATCTTATTTTTACTCAAATGCACCATGAGCCGCATTGATTGCCATGTAAGACCCTCTTGCTCATGTGTAACTGCCTGACAGGTTGTGCTCTGTTCTATCTTGCGGAGCTATATCTTTCTGTATCAGCTATTTCTGGTCTCCGATTTCTTCACTGCAGAGTGAAGAGATCTATTTGTGTTATGGTTTTCACTCTGTATCGTACTACCGCAGTAGCATATATGGTAGCTTCACGTTGGTTGGCCTTCATTCTACATGTAGAGGGCCTATATGTAAAATGGTTCTATAACAGAGCTCCACGCAACCTGCGACAATCTCTCCACAGGTCTTTCACTCAAAACTGAAAACACTGCTCTTTCACAAATCCTATCCCGATTCCTCCTCTACCCTTACCACCTTCGCCGTTTAAATTCTAATCACCAGCCACCGTATAGCTATCTGCCTGCCACATACCTTTGGATCTTGACCTGGAACCGATTTTTTACCTCACTCCTCTCTATCTATTTTGTTTTGACTATGCGCCTGGCGCCTGTGAATAAGCTGGTTCCCACGACTTCGCTTTTTGGGACGCTATAGAAACCACGAGATTACGATCACGATAACGTCTGAAGTTCTTATTGACGTCAATATGTTCACACGAAGACATCTTTCTGAACAGCTTCACGCCCAAGATAGTCTATTTAGAGCTCAACTGAAGAATGTCTCGCAGTTTCAAACTGACTCGCTGGACGCGAATGGCGCCACCTGTATGTTTACGCTACGTTTATTTTTTCCACAGGTGGCGCATTTGAAGCCATTACGACCGACTTTGAATTTATGACTTCGGTTATTTCTGTCGAAGAAAGTCTTTGTTTTATAATTCTGTGATCGGTGCACACCAGAACACGTAACAGACGATGTTTATTAAAATAGTTGATATTATCATAATGGGGTTTTAATCCATTAGAGAATAATAATAATGGGGTAACTATAAACTCACTTAATCTGTATTGTATGTGTGATTAAATGATTATAATTAAAGTGAGAATAAAACCAATGATTGAATATATGAAATCACTTTATTATACCTGAGTAATTCTATACCTTTACTGTAAACAATTAGGCCTACCCTTGTAGTGTATCGCAGATATAAGTAATAATTAAACACGATCAATAAATATAATAATAATTAACGAGTCAAAGATCACATCATTGTCAAGAGAGGAAAGTATAAATATAATTCACGAACCTCTCTATCCAATCAAGCACGGAACTGAACTGATGTCAGCTGTATGTTCGTCTTCAGTTCCTAAGTCAGAAGTCCGTACGTCGTTCCTGATCAGTTCTTCCGTCTGTTGTCCGGTTCAGCTCAGTTACTAAGTCATAATGTGTACTTGGGCTTAACGACACTCTTTCATATCGAAGATGATTAGTGTCGGAGGCAGAAAGCAACCTCGTACTCCACGTTTATATTGCGACCGAGCCACCCGCAGTAAAGATCCGAGAAATTAATCTCTGATAAACCGACCGACCGAGAATCGAACCCGGGCCGCCGACGTGGAGAGCGGGCTACCAACCCACTCGGCCACTCAGGATCTCTATTACTTTTACTAAGTCAGGTCAAGTCTTGGCTTTCATACTCTAGTCGGCAGGAGGCGATAGTTATGTCTAACCAATCCGGTCTAGAAGGTTTACCCTTCCAGGCTGGCTGTCAAGTGTCTGTCAGTTTAGCTTATGTATATTTAAGTAGGTGCAGTAGCCTATGTATTACTCTATTTCTAATTATATATTATGCAAATCTCCCCCATGATAGTATTGTTTATTATTAGTAGCTTTTTCTTAACAATGAATAAGGACTATGAATCACCCGTAGCGCCAATGTCAATAAAGAAAATGACTGGCGATGAGTTCAGATCTGATGCGTTTGTCTAGTCTTCGATTGTCAGTTGTGTTGACCTAATATAATATTCGACTCGTAGATTAATAATACTATGTTGTCGAGCAACGCTATTAGCGATCGGATCCAGTCCGTTGAACATCGGTCACGCATGGTTGTACATGTAGGCCTATATCACTAGCCGCAGTATAAATGCGTTCATTGTATAGACTGGTTTTCTTGTTTTAAACATCTTACTTTCGATCATTGACGCTCTTAATCGTCTATCAATCGAAACATCCAGGCGACAGATAAACGAAGCAAAGTGAATGAAATAATATCTAAAGTTGTAAACTACTCTTGGATCGGTTAAATTCATTTTTAGATGCCAGATGGATACTGCACGCAGTGTACAGTCGATCGTTTTTGACGACAATTTCGCATTATGACTTGTGAAAAGAAGAAATAATTAAGCGATGACGTAGAGTTCGTGCTGAATAATTGAGATTGAATTCTGAACTTATGTGCGAATAATCTTTCGTCGTTCTTACTAACTTAGCAAACTATTAAGTTGTTCGCAAAACGATACGTCGTCATAGTAGCGACGTCTGTTCAAAGAAAAGGTAGCCGTGTGCTGTAGAACGCTTTTGCCTTAGAAAGTATCAGTAGACAACCTGCTTAATAGACAAGCAGACAGACAGATAAGCAGACTGGCCGACTGGCAGAAAGACAGGCAGGCAGACAGACAGTCCATCGGACAGGCAGGAGACAGATAAGCAGACTAAAAAAACAGGCTGGGTAAAATGCAGGGAGACAGAGAGACAGATAGGCAGAGTGGCAGACGGGCACAAAGGCAGGAAGGCAGATAGCCAAGTTGGCAGGCAGGCAGACAGACAGATATGTGTCCTTGCATTCGTACATGCTGTCAGTTAGTCCTATGTGTACATGGGCAGAGGTTGTGCCTAAGTACATACGACTAATACGTCATGCATGAATTGTACAGAGGCGTCGTTGGGTACATATGTCACGTGGGCTGCATAGAAAAAAACCAGTAGCCATGGTTAGACTTTGTTCTGGGTTTCAATCACAGTCAGAGATCAACGAAGGCACAAGCATGCAGTATTTGCACAAGTATTGTATAAAAATTTTAATGCGTTCTTTCAGAGAGCACGAATTCTAGAGCCGCTTCATTATCCAGTCAATAAACCACTGAACTCCTACATTATTAGAACTGAAAGTAAAGGGGAGACCGTAAGTACTAAGTAAGTCTATAGATTTGAGTGTGTAACGCGATATAGCCGAAAGGTTAGAACGCTTCGTGGCTCTGTTTCAGGTCTACTGACCATGCGAGCATAACATATTTAATTATTTATTATAAGAAAAATGCTGATGATAATGCTGATAATAATATTAAGATAACAATGATGATGAGAATGATAATAATAATAATAATAATAATAATAATAATAATAATAATAATAATAATAATAATAATAATAATAATAATAATAATAATAATAATAATAATAATAATAATAATAATAATAATAATAATAATAATAATAATTAATAATAATAATAATAATTACAATAATAGTGGTGGTAGTGGTGGTAGTGGCGGCAGTAATGGTAGAGCATAGTATTAAAAAATGCTTTATATAATAAGAATAAAGTGATCTTCTGCATCAATGCATAGGTAAGTGCAGACGCCATTGAAGTATTGTTACCAAGGCAACATCATCAGCAGCAGCAGCGACGATTGTAGGCTGAAAGAAGCATCTGGATAATCTCTCCAGATGTCGCCGTGGTATAAGGTTTACCCTGGTGAAGATGGCCGCTACCCTCGTGATCCTCCGTCTGATTCCAGTCATCCAGCAGCGTCATGGATGAACGAAGGCGATGGTTATCAGGGGATGACAGGATACAGCAACTGGGCGACGAAACCTTATACATCAACCAATGCATCTGGTAAGTCAACGCTCGTAATCGTAATCGTAATCTCCAAAAGCGTTCAATTGGTAGAGTGATTTGTTACCGTCGATTGATGCTCATGCACAATAATCACGGCGCTATAGAAGTTTCACGTTAAACTGCACAAGAAGCCCATGCGTTTGGAGGCAAGAAACACTGAACAGGCAGATCAGTGTTTCTGACTTCACTTCATCACTATTCGCGATACTGCGGCAGCAGCGCAGTCACCGTCATATTTTACTTGAAGCGAAAGCGCTGTAGCTGGTTCCACCGTGTCACCGTTTATACGAGAGATACAACTCCTAACTTCTGTGATGAAAAGTAGGCAGTTGTTTTTAATTGACCTGAAGAGCCACAAACGCGAAAGGGTATAAAGAGGTAGATTGGTGTCTGTGCTGTAGTTTGCGACATCGTATCTGCTGCCGATTCTCCTGCACCGTCTCAGTTGTGGTTGACCTGGATGTAATGCAAGATGCGGCCAGAGGGTCTGTAGTGTTACCGTGGCATCCCATATCAAAGCACGGCTCGTCCGCTATGGAATGAGAGTTAGGCCGTCATGTCTTTTGTCATCCTTTCAGTAAAGTCCGGATGTCTCCTTCACCGCCAGAAAACCCGCGCGACTAAGAACCCGACGGATTAGATCAATGAAGCTCGCATGTCTAAGGGAGCAAGAAACCAATGAGAACCAATTACAAACACGGTAGGCTTTATCGGGATTGATAATAAATGTTAGATTCTACATGCACAGAAAAATACTTAAGACAGTCTCCCAGTCACTGGGGTACGAACCCAGGTTATTGGATCAATTGACTTATAGCAGGTTTAATCAAACTGCATAAAATGATATTCTTGTCTCACTGAGCTCATGTCATGTTCACTACTGGTTGCATGGTAAACATTCGTTGCTAGCAACATATAATACCGAGTTAGTATACACATAACAATCATAGAAATCGTTTCTACGTGAAAACTCGCATCAGCACGCCACTAGTTAGCAACAGATCCATGCATGGGCATGTAAAGCAAATCAGGAAACAGAAGAAAAATCCTGTTTTGATGCCGTTATAACAAAGCCTACAATGGAACTCAGCCTTTGTCCCTCTGTTTGGGGATCGTCAGTATAAACGCTGCATGACGCACTAGTGGTAATAATTTCAGGCACTGCACCGTGACGATGTACTGTCGATCCTGACAATGTTTGCCTACATTCGGTGTGATGAACGTTTCGTCACTGACGTGTTATAACTCGCGGCGCAGGACGTCACTGGAACCATGGATACACCATGGATACTGGACAAAACAGAGATAACGAGTCGTCAACGAACACAGTGTGCTCGGCTATTCGTTGGATCTCAGGCAGAAGAGACACATCGACTTCACCAAGTGCGACGTAAGTACTAGACCTACTGTTTAACATTGTGTGAAAGTCTTTCAGGTCTTTGCAAAAGAAACTGCGACTTCATCACATGCAATGTAAGTACAACTGATTCATTGCATAGCATTGTGAATGTATCACCTAAAAACATTAAAAAATCTCCAAATTTTCTCAGCGTCACACAAAACTACGTTAGTGATGGCGGCTTTATTACCGTGCTATATCAAGAGCCAAGTCAATATTTGGTCAACATCGATGATATGTCAGATTAACATTCCGTGATTGCCGTCGACGGAATCGAGACAGAAACTTCATCGTTGAATCCGTCTCTTTAATAGTTATAAGTATAACTTTTTATTGTCAAAACTTCGCTAAGAGCCTTTGCCGATATGAAGTGCACGCGGGAATATAATTGGGACTGTTTTCATAAGAAGGTGACCGCATAACTAATTAATTAATATCTGTTTAATAGATAAAAGAGCATGCTCGAATAAATAAGTATCTAACGGATTGTATGGTACGTGATGCAGAAACTATTAATGGCTTGTATATTGTTATGTATGATCTATGATTTACATTACCGCGCTAGTTCAATTATCTTAATAATTTGTTATTGATAATAATTCTACTACCAATGCAACTACCAATACTACTACCTCTACCACCACAAACACTATCATTACTAATCCAACTACTTCTTCTTCGTCTTCTTCGTCTTCTTCGTTTTCTTCGTCGTCTTCTTCTACTTCTTCTTCTTCTTCTTCTTCGTCTTCTTCGTTTTCGTCGTCTTCTTCTTCTTCTTCTTCTTCTTCTTCTTCTTCTTCTTCTTCTTCTTCTTCTTCTTCTTCTTCTTCTTCTTCTTCTTCTTCTTCTTCTTCTTCTTCTTCTTCTTCTTCTTCTTCTTCTTCTTCTTCTTCTTCTTCTTCTTCTTCTTCTTCTTCTTCTTCTTCTTCTTCTTCTTCTTCTTCTTCTTCTTCTTCTTCTTCTTCTTCTTCTTCTTCTTTCTTCTTCTTCTTCTTCTTCTTCTTCTTCTTCTTTCTTCTTCTTCTTCTTCTTCTTCTTCTTCTTCTTCTTCTTCTTCTTCTTCTTCTTCTACTACTACTACTACTACTACTACTACTACTACTACTACTACTACTACTACTACTACTACTACTACTACTACTACTACTACTACTACTACTACTACTACTACTACTACTACTACTACTACTACTACTACTACTACTACTACTACTACTACTACTACTACTACTACTACTACTACTACTACTACTACTACTACTACTACTACTACTACTACTACTACTACTACTACTACTACTACTACTACTACTACTACTACTACTACTACTACTACTACTACTACTACTACTACTACTACTACTACTACTACTACTACTACTACTACTACTACTACTACTACTACTACTACTACTACTACTATTCTATTCTATTCTATTCTATTCTATTCTATTCTATTCTATTCTATTCTATTCTATTCTATTTACGGACTTATAAAGCGCCTCTCGCAGTACAACCTAAGCAGAGGCGCTTCCAGTGCGAAGGGCCACTCGAAAAAAGAAACGTTTTAAGAGAACGAGCAGAAACAGTGGTGCCCCCAGATAACATCACAGCACGTTAAAGCAGGGAGGTCATTCCACAGCAAAGGTCCAACAGAGGCATAGGCACGATGCTGTGCTGTGGTAGTCCGAGACCGAGGAACTAGAAGGTCATGATGGTAAAAAGAGCGGAGAGGACGTCCAGAGGTAGCTGAGATAGGCCGTCTCATAAGGTCACAGAGGTAGCGTGGAGCTTGACCCAAAAACGTTTTACACGTAAGAAAGAGAATTTTAAACTGAATCCGAGCAGTTAGAGGAAGCCAATGAAGGTCTTCAGTCATGAAAGTCGAAATATGCGAGAAACGAGGTAGGCGGGCAATCAAACGAGCAGCAGCATTAAGTATTGATTGGAGTGGAGCCAGACGGATTTTGGTAGGCCCATAACTTCCATAAGTAACGAGTTACAGGCTGTAGTCAATGCGTGAACAGACAAAGGCATGAACCATGGAAGAAAAAATCGGGGGAGGGGACAGATCGTCGAATGGCACGTAGACGCCGCAAGTGATAAAAACTGGACTGAGAGAGATTAGAGATATGTGCAGAGAAAGAAAGAGTACTGTCAAGAGTAACACCCAGGTTACGGACATTTGTCGAGAAAGTAAACTGAGGGTACTGCTTGGCAAGCAAATCATAATCAAGTTTAATTAGCTGTTGGCGAGTGCCAAGCCAGATCAATTGAGTATTGGAAGAGTTGAGTGAAAGACGATTAGAGGACATCCAACAATTTAGATCAGCAGAGCTCCAATAGATTGGGAAAGAGGAAGCTGGTGAGAAGAGGGGCCATGAACAAAGGCCTGGACATCATCATCATAGAGGTGACCAGAGGCCGAGTGTTTAGCAAAGAGAAGAGGAATATCGGCTGTAAACAAGATATAAAGAAGTGGACCCAGCACAGATCCTTGAGGGACTCCAACTTTAACAGGTACCCATGAGGTGCGAGAGTCTCCTAGAATAACCATTTGGGTACGATCAGTAAGATAGGAGCGAAACCAAAGAAGAGAAAGGCCACTAAGACCAACGGAAATTTCAAGGCGATGTAATAGAATATCATGATCTACCATATCAAATGCTGAAGATGCATCAAAAAGTGCTAAGAGAGTAACATGGGATTTATCCATAGCAGAATAGATGCCAGAGAGAAGAGAGAGAAGAGCAATTTCAGTTGAGTGGTGAGCTCTAAAGCCAGATTGTCTGGGCGGTAGAAGGCCTGACTGCTCAAGGTAAGGAAGAAGTTGGAGAGCAACAAGTCGTTCTAAAGTCTTTGAGAGAAAGGAGCGATTTGCAATAGGGCGATAGTTATGGCATATGCTAGAATCCAGGTTGGGCTTCTTAAGAGTGGGAAACACAATAGCACGCTTCTGGGATGCTGGAAGGAGACCTTCTGTAAGAGACCTATTAAACAAGTAGAGAAGGAATGGAACAATGCATTGTAGTACATCTACTATAACAAACGGAAGAAGGGGTCTACTACTACCACTACTACCACTACTACTACTACCACTACTACTACTACTACTACTACTACTACTACTACTACTACTACTACTACTACTACTACTACTACTACTACTACTACTACTACTACTACTACTACTACTACTACTACTACTACTACTACTACTACTACTACTACTACTACTACTACTACTACTACTACTACTACTACTACTACTACTACTACTACTACTACTACTACTACTACTACTACTACTACTACTACTACACTCATCATCATCATCATCATCATCATCATCTAATACTAATACTGCTTCTACTTCTCATAAATCAGGATATCAATTTCACTCGATTATCTTTACCGATCTAATCCAATCCAATCTATTCTAATGATCGACCGCTCAGAAAGTCTTAAAGCCAAACTCTGCATGTATTCGACTCAAGACACAAGAAAGTAAAAGTGTCATTGATGATAATTGAGTGCAATTTTATTTCTATGAGGTATCAGGAAGAAGCAGAGGTAAGTCTTCTGATTTAAATGAAATGCGCTGTGAACTATTATAATATAGATTTTAAACATAGTTATTAATTTTGATTGATGAACAACCACGGTAGGCCTAATGACAGCAGAATGTCGTGATAAGTTGATACTTATTAGTCATTCTTATGGCTTTGTATTACTGGAAGTTTCAATCATTTTTCATTGAATCATTTGGTAGTACGAAATCTTTCGCATAGCAGAATATCTGTGCTCTCTTGGTCTTTTATTTTATTTACAGAATGCAGAAGCTGAACAGAAGACTAGCTGTGGTCCTATTTGCTCTTATCGCCACTGCTGCTGAGCTTGGAAATTGCAAAGAATTTTCCGCAG